>JBANCY010000061.1:0-40074 GCA_037040045.1 Phorticella flavipennis
TATTTATATATATATATATATATATATATATATATATATATATATATATACTTTATAAACCATATATTATGTATTGTATATGCTAGACATAGGCCTAATCTATGTACAGTGAGTGCTCCATAATTGTTTTGGGGGCAAGCAGCTGCTGCCTCTTAAAGCTATAGAAATTGTTACAAAAACTGATTATATTATATCATATTATATTATATTATGTTCATGTTGCATGTTTTAGAGGCTGAGCAGACTGTACTTTTCAAATTTTGCTCAAAATTGTATTGAAAAGTCTAGCAGAAATTGTTAAATACGTCCTAACCAAGTTTTAGAACAAAGATTGTAGATTGAATATGACTTTTCAGTCTTATTATATGGCTATATTCCTGAAAATGTCAATATAACTAACATTTTTGAAATCTCTCAAAAATATTGAACCAATTTTCCATCAAATTCAAACATTCACGCATCATTTTAATACTTAAAGCCCATAAAATTTATAAAGCAATTTGTAATATATCTCGAAAGAAAATTGTTAAATACGTCCTAACCAAGATTGCACATTGTAAAATATGATTTAAAGAAATTGAAGAAACTTTTCATGGTCCTTTTATATGGCTACATTCCTGAACATGTCAATATAACTAACATTTTCCCATTAAATTCAAACATTCACACATCATTTTAATACTTAAAACCTAAGAAATTTATGAAACGAATTGTAATATATCTCGAAAGAAAACCCTTTTTAGTAGTATTCGAAACTTGTGCAAATTTTAGAGCATATTAGAGTCCCAAATCCTTGCATTAATCCTTGACAATCTGAAGTGGACAGAAGAAACTATACCTATAATCAAGCTAAGGGAACTTCAATACGACCTATTAGACCTCATTTAGACAATTTTGTAGAATAAAAACCTTACAACTTCTTTGAACTGACATCAAATATACAAGAGATAAGATTTAACTGAAAAAAACTATATTTTGACTAACTTAATCCTATATATCGCCACATTTCAAATTCCAATTTGACAAAATCTGTAAAGAAAACTGAAATATTGTTTGGTTTGATTATTTTTTGACACTATCTTAATTCATTTGTGAACTATGACCACCATATGTTACCTAACGATATATCTTCCCAAAATTTACTGGTACATTTATATAGACAGCACACTCGATAGTTTCGTGGTTTTTCAAACTCAAGAATTTTCGTGTCCTACCCTAAGCCGCAGCACAGCCAAGGAAATACTGGATACTAGATAGAGAGAACTAGGAAAGAATTTGCTCTCTCACTTAAGCTGCAGTTAGATCTAAAGAATCACCATTATGTTTAAGAGGAATATCATAGTTAAATCTTCCAAATTTATTGAGATTTCAAACAATTCAAGCTGTTTCAATCAATTCAAAGTTGAATTTGGACAATTTTGATAGAATTTTTATTGATGATATTGATTTATACAAAAACCTAAAATCTGAGACAAATTCTGAGATCTTTGTTTTGACTGTATGCAATATATTTATACTGAAAGACTTTTCTTAAAATATAAGCTATAAAATTACATCAAAACTTGCTTCAAAATGTCAACTAATATATGCTTAATATACGGAATTCGCCTCAGTTCAACTACCTTATGATGTACCTAACTTGTGCAAAATTGGTTCAACTCAAGAACTCTACCAAATCGCTCCAGCAATTCGCCTAAAACACAAAAAAACCTTAGCTCAATTATAAATATACTTTTATCTTTGACATATTTTATTGTAATATTATTATATCTCCCAAGTACAGTCCCGCTTTGTGCTCTAACAAACTATGCGAATCGAAACAATATATACAAAATCTATGAAAGATAATCAAACAAATCTGCGCCATAGCTATAAAAATCATAGCATATTATATATTTATTTATTATAATATATTATATTATCGAGCGTTCACTGTATATTATATTATTATATTATAAAAATGAAAAGAAAAAAATCTGCCTGTGATGTGCTGGATGTGATTTGTCTACTATTTGGCATACACGGTGCAAAAACCACAATCCTCAACAAAAACCCCAACGTAAACCCAATATCTGAACAATTTTCAATCAAAAAAAGCCGTGTTTAAATGCCGCCAATTAGACCAAACAACAGAGCGTAATCTTAAGTTTCAGGTATAATTAGTTAACTGTAATACCCCAAAAAAACAATTATAAATGCTATATAAATAGTCCTCTTAAGTCTAAGTCTATAAGTAATTTTTTTTTTTATTTTTTGTAAATCGTTGGCAACTTTTATGTATTATGCTCCAATAATTGGCTAGTTAGCTATTACCACATGATATGAAACGATATGATATGATATGTTATGCGATATGTGCTTATATAGCCTATATGAATTAGACATATGTTTATAGAGCAAATTGTATATGATTTGGACCACTGAATCAGGGAATAATATGGGAAGATATGCTCAAAAGTTAACGATTCAAGTTACTAACCGATACGCTTGGGGGTACTGAAATTCCCGATTCAGCCCTAACTTTTCGGTATCTGCAAAACCCCAAAAAACCACAAATTATGCAACTAAATTATTGGACCATGTACTAAATTACACCTCCTCAAAATCTCCCTATTTTCCATATTCCAATTTTCCGCCCCAGCAATATTTGCATTTTATAAACATATATCTATGATCATGCTATATAAATTATATATATATTTATATATCTATTTGTTCATTGTAAATCTGTGTGCCTGTGTTTTTTTATAGCTTAAAACAAATTGTGTATTATCAACCCGTTCGATTATTTAATATTATTGTTTTATTTTTAATAAACAAAAATCTAGGCTTTTTAGTTAAATAATTCTATTCGATATTCGATCGTATTTTATTATATATATACAATATTATATCATATTTTTTTAAGTGTGTTTAAACCTTAAGCTGATATTTTTGTGCTTTTTGCTGTTGTTAGTTATTTTTAGTCTGGGGGGTTCGGGGTTTGGGGTATCGTTTTTGAATTTGCCATATGATCAATGGAATAAAACTATAGTTAAAATTCTCATTAAGTTTCGGCTTTGTTGGGGCAACATTGCAACAACAACAACAATAATAGCAACAACAGCAATAAATTTATTTTAATTTTAATAGCATTTATAAAAAATAAAAAAAAACAAATATAAAAAATTTAAATATTCTTGATTTTTATATACTCTGATCCCATTTGAAAAATACGATGATTCGAATATATACTCAACGATGTCATCAACCAACCCTAAAAATTTCAAAACGATCGGATCATTAACACCTAAGTTATAAGACTCAGAAGTGGCTAAAATGTTCAGAGGTCGAGCACTGTCGACTGCAGCACTCTATCTTGTTATTGTTAAGGAAAATGTTTTAGACCAAATTCACATTCTTTAGGGATTCAAATTTGATCTGCCCCAAGGTTTACAAACTTCTTCTAGCTCTTGTGGTCTCTGAGATCTTTGCGTTCAAATGGGCGCTGATGCTAATCATGAAAATATATAGATTATGAGGTCTGCCATGGCCCTGGGCACTTTCACTCACGACACTCTCATGCTCGCGTCTTACTCGATGTTCCAAATGTCCTCCTTTTATCATCGTAGGTGAGACCATCATCCTGATCATATCCCACCACTGCTACTTCAACTGGAGTAGCTTTACTGTGTCAATACGTCTTCCACGTCTGAAGAGGCTGCATTCTTCTCATATCTCTTACCGTATGATCTCGTCAAGTTTAAGAGGTCGGCGTCTCCGGATCCAATATCGAAACCTGCTGGTATGTCTTTCAGTCCGATCTTCTACTGTCTGCAGCAGAGTTTTCGTAGACCAAGTTAGATGGGACATAAGCTAAAGGATCGGACAAGATGGTCAGATGTAGCACGGTTTGATCTATACGGCGGTTGGGGTAGAACTTCCCAACTAAGTTTCCAAGAAAGCTTTAAAATCCCGACGGACATGTCGTCGGGTGTTGTCGTGCTACAAAATTACTTTCTCATATCTATCCGAAAATTGCGGACGAATTTCTTGCAATGCTCGGTTCAAATGCATCTATTGTGGTCGGTATACCTACCCCCCGTGATAGTCTATATCGATTTCAGCAGCGTATAATAAGCCACATCATAAACAAGAGATCGTGGGTTCGAAATCCACTCACGTTGGGCGTCAAATTATTGAAGAAAATTGATTTCTTTCCTAACACTGGTTCAATGCAACAGAGTTTCGGTTTCTTGAAACAGTCCAAAATTATGCAACAAAAATTCTTGAAAAATTTATTGACAAAAATCGTTGCATAATTATCTATAACTTGTCGCCATGAGGCAAGCTATATAAACTATTCCAAAAATTATCAAAGAGAATTCAATTGATTAATTGATTGAACACGATGCAAATGCTGATGAAAATGAAAAAAATGTAAAAAAAAGGAAATGAGGCATATAAAGTTTCAGATGATGGCGAATACGATGAATTCGAACAAGATGTTAATGGCGATCCAACAAGACTGAGGATGATAATGATATTGCAATTAAGTATGGAGATGTAGATTAATAGGACGATGTAAATAAAAATAAAATGGTTTATATAAAAGAAAATGATGTAAATGATGAATACAAATGAAGTGATATAGATAAAAATGAAATGATGTAGATAGAAATGAAATGTTGGATATAAAAGTGCAAATGTATGCAAATCGGGCGATGTTGACAACGCCAGAGAATCAGCTGAACAAAATGTTAATGCCGATCCCAGATGTCTCCTTTCAGACGTTCCAATTGCTGACGGTTCCGACTTAAGAGTTTGGTTTATCAGGCGAATTCCATGATTCCAACAAGACTGAAGATTAAATGCAAATGCAAAAAGGGATGCTTATTGAGATGGCGATGAATATGATGTAAATAAAAATTAAATTCTGTTGACATAAATGAAATAATGTAAATTAAGATGAAATGATGCACATAAAGTCGCAGATGCAGGCGAATCAGGCGAATTTGATGATGCCAAAGCAGCTGAACGAGATGTTAATGCCTATCCAACAGGACTGAGGATGATAATGAAATTGCAAATGAGGATGCTGATGCAGATGCAGTTTAATAGGATGATGTAAATGAAATTATGTAGATAAAAATAAAATGATGCATAGATAGTTGCAGATGCAAATGATCAAGATTACGAAGCAGTTGCCATAGATGACGCAGAAGTATTAGATGATAATGATAATACTGAAGATCCAGATGCAAGTAAGGATCAAGGTGCACATCGAGTTTATATGGCGATGTAGATAAAAATAAATTATGTAAATGCAATTGAAGATAAGAATGGATAAATAGATAAGAATGAAATGATGCATTGAATGCAGATGCAAACGATCAAGATGACGAAGCAGTTGTCATAGATGACGCAGAAGTATTGGATGATAATGATAATACAGAGTATTAACTTGCAAATAAGAATGAAAATGTAAATGTATTATATATATACAGATGACCGATGCAGCTAAGGATTCAATTCAAATCCAAATTCAGATCATAGAGATAAGAATGAAGGATACGATAAGGATGATGATAACAATGTCAATGAAGATGCAAATGGATATAAAGATGAGCATGCCCAAAAAAATGAGAAAGATACAAAAAAAAAAAATTAAATCTGTAAAGTTTTGGAAAATAAAATAATGAAATTGGAAAAATATTTAATAAAATCGAAAAATTAAGAAGCATATTAGGCAGGCTTATAAAATTGCCCAAGAAAATAAATCAAAAAAAAAAAAAAGAAAACAAAATAGAATGCTTAAAAATAGGTCTGCACTCTACGAGTCGCCGAGGCAGACTGAGCCACAACCCAAGTATTCTAGAGGAGCATGTTCTCCAGGTTAATATTATCGAAATCGAAATTGTCCTAGCGATGTGCAATTGTTGCCCAAACAGCAAGATGTTCAGATCTAACAAGACTGAGGATGATAATGAAATTGTAAATGAGGATGCAGATGCAGATTAATAGGATGATATAGATATAAATGAAATGAAGGAGATGAAAAAAAATAATAGAACATTTCATTCGTAAATAAAAAAATATTATATGGTTTATTTCAGATGCCGAATCAGTTGAATCCACAGATGCAAATGTAACTTCAGTTGAAAAATAAATAAGCCCATTTTGTATCGTGAAAATATTTTATAAAAGAAAATAATTCAGTCTAGATATATGCCTTATTTTTGGCTTATTATATGAATAGTAATATATCTACAGTCAGGCAGATTATAAAAATAAATTTTTGGAAAAACTATTCCAATTTTATTTAGTCAAAAAAAAAAATGTTTTTTCTTTTTCGGCAAAATTGCCTAAAGAAATAAATCAAAAAAGAAAAGAGAAAAATTAAAAAAAAAAAAAGAATACTTAAAAATAGGTGTACACTCGACGAGTCGTCGAGGCAGACTGAGACACAAGGCAAACATTCTAGAGGCATGTTCTCTAGGTTGATGTTATCGAAATCGAAATTGTCCTGGCGATGTGCAATTGCTGCCAAAGCAACGCTGCGATTAATCGATAGATTGAAGTTGATATTTGAATTGGAGATCTCAATGAAAACAAATGGGAAACGCTGGTTGATTCCATATCCCGAGAAACTGTTCTTTTCAGGATTGTTATATGAATTAAGAGTCGTCAATAGTTGAATATCGTCTGGTAAATCGTGGGTTTAATGGTTGATCCCCCGTAGGTCAGTACATGAAAATTATGGCAAAAATTTTGGAATAAACACGAGTGAAAGCAAACACCTAAAACTATGCAACATTTTATGAGCATTACTTCTGAATGAAACTTATTTATATACATACCTTAGGCTTTTCTGTTGAAAGAAAATAAGACCTAAAGCTTTTAGGGCTAATACAAGAAGGGAAGGATTATCTTCCGAAAATTTCACACTCTTTTCGCGGTAGATAATATTGAATCTTGGGAGTATGTGAACTTTCAGTCAAATACGTTTGAAAACATGAAATATATGAGCAAAACCCAGTTATGGTTATATGGTAGCTTTATGATATAGAAGTCCGATCCTTATGAAATTTGATGAAACCGTAGATAATAACGAGTCTTGGAGGTGTGTAAGCTTTCAGTCCAATACGTTCGAAAACATGGGAAATATGGGCAAAACCGGGTTATACTTGTGTGGTAACTATATGATATAGAAGTCCGATCCTCATGAAATTTAAAAAAGCAGTAGATAATAACGAATCTTGGGGTTGTGTAAGCTTTCAGTTCAATACGTTAAAAAACATGAGAACTATGGGCAAAACCCAGTTATGGTTATATGGCAGCCATATGATATAGTGGTCCGATCTGATCGGTTTCCACAAATGTGCTGACGCATAACAAAAGAAGGCTATGTACCAAGTTTTATTCCGATAGCTCAACAACTGATGGACACGTTTGAATACATATAGACGGATAGACGTCCTCCTGACCATTCTGAATGTAACTTTTGGGGATCTACGACGTTTCCTTCAATGCATTACATACTTTCGGAAAAATTAAATATACTATTTTTTTCGAAAAGAGTATAGGTATGCTATAAATTGGTATTATATAATTATTCCGATAAATGTCAAAAACTAATAGATGTTGATTGATTGAAGAGTTGAGAAAGATTGGGATGCTGTTGGTAAGAGATGATGGTAAAGACTGAAGATGATGTGCTTAGAAGGAGCTGCTGCTTGTTGTTGTTCGAGTTGTTGTTGCTGTTGGAGTTGTTGTTATTGGGTAAAACATTTGAGTAATGTTAATAAGCTGCACAAAACCAAATACAGTAGAAATAATCTGGGCAATTATAAGGCTGCAAACTGATACCACAAACTGCGCAAAAGAATCGACAACTTGCAACTGTGGCAACTGTGGCGACTGTTGCAAGTTCCAGTGAAATGCAGTTGTTGTTATCGTTGGCGTTGTTGTTGTCGTTGTTGTTGTTGTCGTTGTTGTTGTCGTTGTTGTTGTCGTTGTTGTTGTTGTTGTCGTTGTTGTTGTCGTTGTTGTTGTCGTTGTTGTTGTCGTTGTCGTTGTTGTTGTGGAGTGCGTCGGCATTCGCTTAAACAAATAAAGCTCGCGACTAATTGCATTTGCACTTGTTGTGCGATATTTCTATGTTTGAAGTTATATGGACACGAGTGTTCCGATAGATGCTTGGATAGTTAGTTGGGTCTGCAGCTCTTTGGATCGATAGATGGTTGCCTGGCTGGTTGGTTGGTTGGATCATTGGAATGGATCGTATGGATAGCTTGAGACATGTGCATCACGAATGCCAAACACATATTACTTGCATTGTCTTTTCCTTGGATCGGAGGAGCGGGTTCTTCGAGGGGCCACGAGGTGGGCCTTCGGAAAGGCAGACACGTCATTTGTCATTTATCTGCGGCCTTTTAGCATTTGGCTTAATTGACTTCTTCTACAGTCTTTGGTCTTCTTACGACAGGCATCAGCTGAAATTGTTGTTGACCATAGAAAACTATGAAATATAATACAGTGGACACTGTCCAGGGGTGACAAGAGAGCTGGAACCCATATTATGGGTTTTAGATAAAAATTAACAATAATACTTTCTCCAGAGATTAGTTTTGATTAGACGTTTGGTCTTAACAGGGCGTTATTAAATCAATTCCTCTGGAAGGTCTTGAGGGTGATGCCGTTTAGGTCTACTTTGAACTTTTGATGAAGAGTTTCCAGTATTGGTCACCCAGGGGACTTGAGGATGATGTCGTTTAAGTCGGCTTCAGACTCTTGGTGGAGTGCTTCCAGAGTGTAGTACAACGGTTCTTAGACTTCTCGCTACGCTGTTTAGGAGCGCCTCCAGTCATTCCATACATTTTTTGGAGACTTCTTGTATCTTGTCTCCTAATTATTAGTTTGGCGCTTCAGTGCGCTATCCACTGGTCCACTGAGGACCCAATGTCTCCTTAAGATCTCGCTCGATGTCCCTGTTTTTCATGAACCAAGGAGCACCAGTAAAGTGAAACCGTGTTGAAGCAATCCTACGTTTCCCGAGTATTTCAGAGCACTTTGTCAGGTCCTCGAGCAGGATGGAGGTCAGATGTTTTTGAAAACTTTGTAAGATCTTCTTCAAGCGAATGTGAGATCACAGGATTCAGTTCTGGATCATGGTTGTTATCGTTATCTTTGTTTGTGCTTTATGAGTCTTGGTCAGGGGTATAGAAGATGCTCGAAAGTCTCGGCTACTTAATTTTCAACTTCTGAGTCCATAAGCGAGATGCAGGTCCCAGACTCCTGGTTCCGGACTATAGTTGCTCCCAGTTATCTTTGTCGATGTTTCATGAGGCTTGGACAGAGGCATTGTAGGTGATCAAAAGTTTTGGCTAGTCCATCCTTTGTGTACGTGCTAGTCATAAAAGCCCTTCGGCGAGATCAGAGACTCCTGGTTTCCGGAAGATAGCTGCTCCTATCTTTGTCTGAATATCATGAGGTCTAAACAGGGACATATAAGACGGTTAAGAGCATCACTCGGCTACTCTCGGCGTATCCATTAAGCCGAGTTTCCTAGAATCTTGTAATGCCCTCTCTTTTCCTGCTTTCTCACTGAAGATCTTTTTTTACGTGGGTGGATTTCAAGTGAATTTTATGAGGCCTCGGTGGACCAGCGCATAGCGTACTTTCCCGCGAAACAAGAGGTGCTAGTTCGATTCCCGCTCATGTCGATATAGGCATGACCCTCCTAGAAAAACCAGGTTGAGGAGTTGAAATCCAGGCTTTGAACCAATGGGGTTGTTATAATAATAATGATTTTAAGTTCTACGCCACAAGCTAGTATCTCTAGGAGGAACTCGAACTCGCACCTCTTGTTTTGTGGGACAAATCGCTATCTACTGGTCCACAGAGGCCCCAAAATCTCTCCCGATTTCTGGAATACAATCTAGAATATACTCTTCTCCCAACTTTAAAGTACAATTTAAATATAAAACTATCTTACGGCCGAAAACACTGAACAGATTCCGGACTATAGATCAAAAGCTAATGCTTTCAAATTATATATTCTCATAGATAAACATTATGAAATTTGCAAATTTCCAAATTTCTTTCGCTCATCTTTCACTCTTCACTTTTATCGATAGGAAACTGTAGATGAACCATGCCTATATTGCATCTTGGCCATGCATCATCTATGTACGTAAGTTGGCATCTAACGATCCATGTATTATGGCCAATACCAATTGGCCACAGCGCGGAACATTTAGCTTCATTACGTCAAACCATTTCAAGTCGTCTCTCTGTATAACCATGGAGCGAGGCACTGTAGAACCGTTTTAATTAGATGTAACCATAATAAATCAACAACAACAACAATAAAAAGAGATAGAAGAAGAAGAAGACGAAGAAGAAGAGGAAGAAGATTGGACTCAATGTGTGTGTTTTAAGCGTGAGCCCAGGACACTTTTTTTGTTCCCATAAGCCACAAGACAAATGGCCACATGGTCCGCTCCAGACCAAAAACCAGAGCCAAACAATGTTGCCAGTTCTTGGTCTGTGCCAAACAGCTAATGACAGCTGCGCAGCAGTTGCACAACAGTTGAGAGCAATGAGCTGCTCACATGCAAGTTGGCAATCTTCAAAAAATCACCTGATCATTTCATCGGTTAACTTGAAAGATTGGCCAAAATTTCATTCCCCCAAAATAAAAGAGAAAAAAATTGACCTAAACGTGCTAACTTCTTCAACATTCTATACAGCAAATGAAGAACAAAAATGAAAATTTTGAATTTTTAGGTTTCGAATTTTTTCAAATCACAGGGAGAGTTCCCCCTTTAAAATCGAAAAATATGAAAAAAAAATTTCTTCCAAAATGTATAAAGTTTGAATGTGGAACGAATTGGAATCTAAAATCATGAACAAAGTGCTATCACAATCCAATATCGGTTCAGTTTTGACCAAGTTATAAGAATTTGAAATATGCCTTCATATGAAAGTTTTCACTTTACAAGTTAAAATTTTGTCGATATTCGGCCGATTTTTGGGTCAAAAATGAAACTCATTTGCCGATGTTTTCAAATAGTTTTTTATACTAATTTTGATGCCAGAAATCGAAAAAAGTAAAAATTTTGAGTTTTTATTTTTGAAAAATTTTTCAAAACACAGGGGGGACCCTTACCTCAACATCCAAAAAAATTTGAAAAAAGTTATTTTCAGAATTTGAATAAAATTTGATTGTGAGACGAATTGGAAACAAAAATCATGAACAAAATGGTATAACAAGCCGAAATGGGTTCAGTTTTGACCAAGTTATGATCGAATGAAATAGTTCCAAAGAACTTTGTTGGATTTTCCATTAAATTTTTTGATAAGTTCAACTCATTGGCTCCTTCAGTAGGTTTGCTCCAGCCACACTTTGGCCAATTCTGGGCTTCTGCTCCGCTTTCGAAACAACAATCTCTTTGAGGCTGGGCGTTGAGGTTGGGGCCTGGACGGGCGCTCCAAGTCCAATTGTCTTCGGTTAAGTAGTTGATATGGTTTTGGTTATGCACTTTGCCTGCGTAAAATTGTGCCAAATTTGATGGTTCTTTAAGCCGAATTGGCGCCTCGAGGGCGACAACCCGTTGAATCGGCGCAGAGATTTCATTCCATTTGATCGGCTAATGCCGGGCAATTGCGATTTGATTTGCTTGCCGCTAATGACACAGATTATGGTTCGGATGATGATGATGGTGATGCATGTGTGCCTATCGATTGGGCTCCCAATTGGGATCCCCGACTGGAGTTGGGGCCACATTTGGCCCAAAAAAGCGGGAGAAAAACAGAAACCAAACTGATTTCAGCCGACTTTGGCTCAAAGCTGAGTTTAACCCACATTCGGCATTAGATGCCATTCAACCCAGGTAAAACGCCTCCTTGCCAAATCTCTTGGCTTCCATTTGACAAACGCCTTGGCGAAATGCAAATTGCTGCCAACTGCATCACCTTGTGGCCGGCACCCGGACGCCCCGAACGCCCCGACCCAGCACCTCTAACACCATCCGTCCTAACCATACCAAACACCCCATGCCTCACGTCTAATATCCCCAGCTCCGTAGCACTCCTCACACAAATGTGTGTTCTTGCTATGGAAAAAGAGTAGGAAAAATCAAATGCATTTCGCTGATAATTGAATACCCTTTCCTTTGTATGTTTGTAAAATTTGGGGTATGGTATTCCTGGTCTGATTTATCAGTTTCTGGCTTGTTGCCAGCATGCCCGATGAGCTATACCCTGTACGCAGAAGCAAATTTATCAAATGCCTAAATCAAAGGAATTTAATATTATAATAATATATCAAAGAAATTGCCTTTGGTTCAATTATTTCCCCTTCCAGTCTACTTCCTATAAATACAGGGTATAACAATGATATATATTATGCAGTATATTTCTTTTAGTATATTTTGGTATATTTTTAGTATATTTTTAAAATTCTCATTTTTTATTTATTATATATTCTTATGATATTATTTCTCCACCGATTTAGTAATTATGGAAATTCAAATAATTTTTTGGTAAAATATTTTTCAATATAGTATGGTATATTTTTTATTTAGTATAATATAATATAATTTTTTTTGAAATATTTTTAAGCCGATATATTCGATTATATAGTACAATAATGTCTATAAAAAAATTTCATATATTTTTGCTTACAAATTCCCAGTTTTATATATTAATGGATCTAGTTATAATCTTATATAGTTAGAGTTATCATTTCGATATATTTTTTAGTATATTTGTGTATTATTTTAGTTTCAGTTGAGTGAGTTCAGAGAGTTCGTCTAGTCTAATAGACAGATTAGTTTGTCCATAAAGATAATGCATCTAATGCATTGAATTACTTAACTATAAAATGACTAACCCATTAGACAATTAGGTAATTTATAGGGTGCATGTGACGTGTATCAAAAGTAAACCGACCCTACACAAGTTGGACTTGAACTTGCGAATTTGTCAGACGATGAATCAAGACCAACAACAGAAGTTGCAGAAGTTAGTAGAGGTAGAGGAGGAGGATGAGGGGACAGAGACCGAGGCAGAGCTAGTAGAAGAGTTAGAGTAGTAGTAAGGGGAAATCTAGAGTTAGAGGTAGGAGTTGAGGCTGAGGTAGTGGTAGAAGTGGGGGTAGAAATCGGGGTAGAGGTAGTAGCATAGGCTGAAGCAGTGACAGAGGCGGAGGTAGTCTATGAGCCAGAGATAGGGGGAAGCTAGAGCTAGATGTAGTAGTCGATGAAGAGGTAGAGGTAGAGTTAGAGGTATGGTGAAGCTAGGCTAGACTTAGGAGGAGCTAGTGGAAGAGCTAGAGATAGGGGGAATGTAGATAGAGAGTTGTGGGAGTTGATGGTGAGGTAGTGGTAGAGGATTCGTTAAAGACTGAGGTAGGATGAAAGCTAGAGCTAGATGTAGGGGGAAAGGTAGAGGTAGGAGTAAAAGCTGAGGTAGAGGAGAGGAGTTAGTGGAAGAGCTAGACGTAGAGGAAAAGCAAGAGTTGGAGCTAAGGGGAAAGGTAGGTGAAAAACTAGAGATAGAGATAGAGGTAGACGTAATGGAAGAGGTAGAAGCTTCGGTAGAGATTGAGGTAGAGGCAGACGCAGTGACAGAGGCAGAGGTAGTGGAGGAGCTAGAGGCAGGAGGAAAGCTTGAGCTAGATGTAGGGGGAAAGATAGAGGTACGGAGCAGCGGCTGAGGCAAAAGTAGCGACAGCAGCAGCAACACCAACGCCAGCAGCAATCAGCGGCAAGTGAATGAGCTTAAATTGTGCATGGCGGCAAAGGGGCGGTGGGGCGTGTGGGGCAGGTGTTGCAGCTGCAGCTAGACGAGCCGCAGAGCTTAGTTAGATGATGACTGACTGGGCCTGACTGTCGGTCGGCCAGTTTGCCTGGCAGTTGGCAGTTTGCTGGTTGTTGCAGCTCTTGTTGTTGTTCGCCCGGCTTACTAGGTTGTTGCATGGTTGTTGCCTCAACGCCCTCAGTACGTTATTATGCGGTTGTTGTTGCTGTTGTTGTCTGGTCGCTCGTCTGTGGAGCATCAAGGCACTAGGGCAGCGAGGCATCAAGTTCGCAACGGGCGACAGGAGCACGCAGCCAGCCAGCCAGCCAGCCAGCAATTGAGTGTGTGGCATGTTGCAAGTGGCATGCAGCGTGTGGCGGCCAGCGGCGGGCGGTGGGTAGCTAAGACGGTTGCAGAGCAACCGCAGTTAGTTTGCTTACATATATATAGGGTATATATACGTATATACATATTGCATAGACAAGCCTCAATTAAGTTGCAATTGCTGTTGTTGTTGCAGTTGCTGCCGCTGCCGCTGCTGCTGCTGTTGTTGCAGCGTTGGCGGCGTAGGAATTTCGCGTCATGCTGCCCACGCGCTGCCGCTGCCACTGCCACTGCCACCGTTGCTGCCGCTGATAAAGTCCAAAATGATGTACTACCTGGTGCTTTTGGCTCGTTGTTTGCGTCTCAGTTTTGGGCAGCTGAACAGGAGCGCATTGCGGTTGCTTTCAGCGATTCAACAATTGACTCAGCATTTATATACCCTTTCTTTCTGCATAGAAGGAAGTAACCTGTGAAGTGATATCTTGTGTTTTCTTATAAATAGTCTGCAAATTTGTCTGAACGACTGGATCGTACTACTATATCATATAGCTGCCATATTATCCTATAGAGTTGCTCATTTTTCCGATAGTTTTCAAGCTAATGGTAAAAAATTTAACATACACTAGATATAGATGACTTATGATTAAAATTGGGTTTCCATGGTTAGATGTGATTATATAATGAAATGAAATTTTTATGAAAGATTTGAAAAGATTATTTGTCGATTAATTTAGGAAATTCAGTTTTGAGCATATAAATTAAGCAAATTTTTGGCACAAAATTATTTGATTGATTATATGATTGATCACAACCTTTTTATTTGTTTGGGACAATTTTGGTTCAGGCGAATTATTTGCATACAAATTGTTTGTACAAACTTTTGTATAATAATTTTTTTTCTTTTCATATTTTTTTACAATTTCGGAAATTTTCGGAAACAAATACAAAATATTAATGAAAAATATTTCTAGTAATTTGTTTGTTCTAGAAAATTTTGATTCATGTGCAGAGAAACAACTAAATGAAATACAGAACCAATATTTTGCTAGGTTTGCATTGTCATTTGATTTCAACGCAAATAAATTTGCAGCGAGTATTTGAAATTTGAGAGTTAAGATATGAAAAATCGTCGCAATATATCCTGTTTTAGATCGTCGGCGTATTCGATTAGCTCATTGACCTCCGCGTTGTATTCCCTTATATCGTATTTCAGCTGGTATTTGGTAAGGAAGTGTTTAGATTGTTTGTAACTCTTGTGGAAGTGGGCACGTATCACCCGAGCCGCCTCAGCTTTGGACAGTTTGTTCTCGAGTTGTCGCTTATAGCGGTCTTTACAGACGTTTACCTCTAGGGCCACCTGATCGCTCCATTTCTTATACTCGGTCGTGAGGAGACCCAATGTGTGCAGGGTCTTATTCTGTCGGCAGTGCTCGGAGCGCATTTTCCGGATTAGTTCCCGTAGGAGAGAATAATTGCAGTTGATCTCTTCGATTTCGCATTGCAGTCGATGATGGGCATGTTTCAGATTTCGTACCTCCACCAATTCATCGCAGTTCAGTTGATCCAATGGATCATGTGGTGATTGCTTGGGTGATTCTACCTGGGTCGGTTGGCCGTAGGATACTTCGGATACATGCGATTGATTCGCCTTTTGCTGTTCCCGTATGCCCAGTTGCATGACCTCAATGCGTCGGATGATACAATCCAACTCATCAACCAAACGCAGGGCACGTTCCTCATCATCTGTACGATCCTCACTGAGTAGGGGACCAAAGCTTAGCTCCTGCTCTTCCTCCTCTGGGGGTGTAAAGCTAACCTCCTCCTCATAGTGAAATATTTCCAATTTACGACAGCGAACTCGATGGCTCAATAGGTCCATATAATCAACGGGCATATTGCAGGGAACCATACGTTGGATAATCTTATCCTCCGAATCGTTAATGGTCGTCATTGTGATGGTTATTAGATAAATCGCGGGAAAATATGACTGAAATTTCTTTTCAAATTCAATTTAAGAGTGTACGAGTTGGGTTTGACTGTGATTTCGATATTGGAATGTGTAAAGAGTGAGTCGTTGCCTGCTTTGATTTGGTTTAGGTTCTTGAACCTGTTGGGAATTGGAAGTGAAATTTGGAAGTGAATTTTGTGCTTATGGGCTAAACGAGGTAAAATTTGGTGGATCCATAGATATTGAAAATATATAAGTGTATGCGGACTTTAGAGTCAATTTCTCAAAAAACTTGCGAAATTTGAGCAAATGCAAAATTCCGATGTAAGAGAACAGCCATATGATATATCTGAAAAATAAAAGTATACCATGGGCCATTATTACGATGATTGGAAACTGAGAATAAGGGACATATGCGATTCGACTTCTGAATTGAGAATTTGGCGATTCTACCTGAAGTCAACTTGGGAATTATAAATGAAATTAATGATGCATAATTTTTGTGTCTGTGGACTAAGCGATGGTAAATTTGGTGGATCGATAGATACGTACAAATTTTAGAGGTAAAGACTTAAAAAACATGAGAAATATGAGCAATGGAGGTATACTGTTATTTGACAGCTATCATATGATATAGTGGCATCAGTCAAATGATATCGATAAATGTTAATCTGTATAATAAAAGTTGAGCACGAACCAAGTTTCATTAGGATAGTTGAAAACCGGGGATATAGTTTGTAAGCAGATGGACATAGGTTAATCGATTTGCCATCTTTTGGGAACATTTTTTAGGTGGGAATTACAAACGAAACAAACGCAAATATAGCTAAAAACGCTTTTGAGTCAGCTTTATTTTAACAAAAATTTAGCTATTTATGAATTTAGCTATATCTGAACAATGTATGTAAATTATTCTCTAACCTTTATGGTGTGGATTGTCTTTCCATTGTTCTCTTTCCCGGCTACGCTCCTGTTTTCAATGGCTGATAAGAAAATTTATGGTTAGCCGGTTGCTGTGGCGGCATAATTGAGCACCCACATTCACAATTCGCATGCAGAGCCACATCCAGAGCCCCATCCAGAGCTCCATCCAGAGCCCCATTCAGAGCCACGGGCCGTGGGCCTTGGCGTGTGTCTCAGCTTGAAGTGGTTGGTAGTAGTCCATGTCCATGTCTTTATGTCTGCCTCGCGCCTCTGCCACCCGCACCATGGGCTGTGTGCTTGGATGGATGGATGGCTGGATGGTTGGATGGATGGATCTATGTACTTTTCGTAGTTTGTCTGGGCCAGTTGACTTTGTTTACCCGCAAGTTGTAATTTTCTGCGAAACCATCAGCCGCAGAATTGCTTCCACTGATAAGTCCCGCTTCTGTCGCCTTTGTCTTGCTTTCAACTGGAGTTTTTTTCTCTCTATTTTCTTTCGGTTCTTGCTGTTTTTCTTTTCTAGCCAAATACCCTTTGGAAAATGTGCACAAGTAATGGGGTATGTGCAACAAATGCAACAAACTCTGTAAGATATCAAAAGTTAGGTCAAATCTTTAAGCCTATCATATTTCACCCTGTGCTTCACTGTAAGTTTTTCACGTGGTATCTGCTAGTAGTGTTTATTTGGCTGCACTACTTGTTACTTGGTTACTTTCTGGCATGTTTTGAGCATCTTCTAAGTATTTGTGGCATTGCAATTGGGCATCGTCTGCGGTTTGGGATTTACTTTGCTTTAGCTTTTTCTAATTGCTTTTCAAGATTTCGGTGGCTAGGGCAATACACTGAGAGAAAATATGAGTACTTTTCTTGAATATACAAAACTGTACTCTTTTTAGACCTTTGAAAGGTTGAAGTGACAATTCTTTGATAGACAAACATGTCTTTATCATCTACAGTGTTCCACATGTTCTAAAAACTTTCGCTCAGTGTAACGTTTAACGAGCTGCTGTCGCTTGTATTCCTTGAGCCACTGTTGACAGGCTTTTAAGCGTTGATCGCGCGCTGTCAAACTGTGGAATTTCGCAGGCCCCTATGAAGTCAATGGTTAGATGAATGGCCACTGGCTACCAAATGGGGTCACTTTGGCTATATGCTATATGCCCCCCAAGGGAATCACCGGTAGTGTTTGAGTCACGGTGTCTGCCGACAAAATACTGACAGCACTCCAACACAAGAGTTTTTCTTACCTGATTTTATGGGTATTTGACAGATGCATAAGGAAGCAAATCAGTTCCCAAAAATATAGAGACACGCGAGCAGGGATCTAGTCTTATATGAAATTGTAGCTATATTAGAAGATATCTATTCTAAACATAAGCCAAATTGAGCTTTTATTGCATTGAATTCACAAATCTTTAGGTAATTTTGGCGCCCGAGCAGGGACTAAGAGAAAAGGTCTTCATTATCATTAAACGAGAGACTTATATGAATAGATTTTAATGTATAAATCTGCAACTTTCAGTGGTATATATGACTAACATCTATTATAACAGAGCTGCAAGCCATTAAATACCAAAAAAAAACTGCCAATGTTGGCGCCCGAGCAGGGACCAATGTGTGTATGAATTATTAGAACTACATACAAATATATTCAAGACCCTAGTCTTGATGTACTTAAATATTAATTGCTACATTTTCATTGGATTTTTAAAAAAATTTTGAACTTCAAAAGCAAATTTTGGCGCCCGAGCAGGGACAAAAACAATCTTATCACTACAGATTCGTATAAGTCTACTTTAATGAAAAAGTAATGTAAAAATCTGCAACTTTTAGGTGTGTAAATAATAACAGATCCATTCCATTATTAGAAATATCGGTCTTTAAATATTTAACAGAGCTGAAAGTCCCATAAATAGGAATATATCGATTGTCAATGTTGATAAGATCAATATTATAATTGATATAAGCAGTTTTATAAGCCTTTTCACGAAAGTTTACTTTTGCCAATGTGATCTAAAGTTTTAATGGAAAGGAATATTAGATAAATTGGCGGATGATTTCGCCGCAATAGTTGCGCCCGAGTGGGGACAAAAGTACAGTTTACAAATGCTTTAGTTTACTTAACTGTTAACTGGTACGAATTATGTAAAAAGGTACTTTTTCATGTCCCAGACCTTATATCGTATATAAATTATAAGCCTATTGTAGAATTTTATTACCATACACAAAATATGCTCTGAGAGATCGCCTAAGAGTTTACCGAAAAACTGGCGCCCGAGCAGGGACCAAAAAGTACAGTTTACAACTGCTTAAACTGTTATTTAATAGGCAAAACACTGATAAACAATTTGAGTTGTACAAATACGACTTAAAAAGCCATTAGTTAGTTTATCTAGTATGGCGGGAAACAAGTTGCAGATGGCGCCCGAGCATGGACCACATGAGTATGGTACGTATAACCTGCTAGTTTGTGCTGTCTCATAGTTGTTTGGCTGCAGTTTTTTTTCATTTTTTGGTTCTCACTAATCTGTTAAGAGACATTGCATGGTTTAAGCAACAAATGACATTAGGGGGGATACAAAAAAATGGAGAAAAAAAGGTGGAAATGGAAAGAGAACTGTACCGCTAAAGCGCCTAATCACATCAGGCTGAGCGTGGAACTCAACTGTTGACCAAAGAGCAAAGACCAAAGACCCTGAGAGACCCTGAGAGACCAGCAGACCAGCAGACCACCAGAAGCTTATGGTTCAACAGATGAGCTTGTGAACTCCGAACAGCTGCCGGTCATGCAGGAAGTTCAAGTGCGAGTGAAAGAAAAGCCCATGACATGTGCGATTCTAAGTTATGTACTGACTGACTGGCTGACTGTGTGATAGTAGAAAAAAAATGGAAGAGTATAAAAAAACGAGTAGCTAAATGCAATATACATTAGATATACTTAGAACGAGGCTATAGAAAATTACGATTTATGTAACAAGTTGAAGAATCTGAAGCGCATTTATTTCCGCATCTCAGCAACCGGGCAGATGCAAGAAATGAAATAAAAAAAAAAAAAATAAATGAAGTTGGGAAGAGACAGCAGCAGTTGATAGACTAATATATACCCTATAGGTCTAAACTTTAGATATAACGTTTGTTCGACCAGCTGTGCTCTAAAGAACAAGTCAAAAGTAGATTTCGTTCATGAAACTTTATATTATATGATATGTAGTTGAGGGTTTATAAAGGGTATCCACAACCGTCGATCTGTGGCTTTGGGAAACCACAAGGTTGATCTAAAGAGCAATGCAACAGTTGTCGTAATGGACAGTAAGTCTGTCATTCATTCAAAGACAGATTGACTGGGGCGACAGATGGAAGGCAGAAGACGGAGTTGTTGAGGCGGGTTGTGGTGCGACGAGTCGGTTATTAAATGTGGCCATAAGAAATAGAAATAGAGAACTACTGTGTGTGGACCGACCCAACTGGGGGAAGACTTTAAGTTATTACATAACAGAGCCAAAGATGACAACGCCGACAGCGCCCGGCAGCTGGGCAAATGGGGGAATACTGGGGGGCTGGGGCAGCTGGAAGTTGGGTGACTGTAGATCGGCGACTTATAAAAATCATAGCGCTGTGCGAAGCGTAAAAGCAAAAGAATTATAATTTTCCAATCAACTGATAAATTTTTAATGATGCAACAACAACAACATAGACGACTACGACAAGATGGACCTGAGGAAAATGTTGTCCAAAGTGCATGCTGGAATTTAGACGCTGCCTCAAAGCATCGGCACTGGCATCGGCATTGGCATCGACATCGGGACATGTGTAAGAAACATTCCCATAGGTGTGATTGCTGGCGCGCAAGAACAAGTAAAACACCAAATTACTGTTAGCTGGGCACACTGACTGGCTTGGTCAGCTGGGGGTCGTCCCAGCTGCCGAGGTGCCGGGTGGGGGGGCAGAGCAACTGTCTCCTCTAATGCACTTGCCGCCGCCCGGCCTCCAAGTCGGACCAAGTCGGTGACCACAGAGCCAACGCCGTGATCGATGATGAGCTGATGCTGCGCCTGACTGCCTTCAAAGTGCAACACAAAAAATGGTACTATAGGTTTCCAACTCGAGTATGGCATACAAGATACCCTATAAAGTCCAACATCTCTTAGCAATTTGCCTGCCAAAATGCCAGAAAAGGCACAGGCAAGGTCTAGCAACTACTTAATGTATATATCAATATACCCTTCTTTGCATTTTAGAGGGTATAAGCAACCTGAGCTATTGCATATGTCGCAAACACTAACTTTAACTCTAACTTCAACTTTTTCTGCAACTTCAACTCCAACTCTGACTCTGTTGCCGTTGTCAAAGTCAAATGTCTCCACTGTCCAGTGTCCACTGTCCTCTGTCCAGTGTCCACTGTACACTATTCCCCATCCACTGTCCACTGTCCACTGTCCGTTGTCCACTGTCGATTGTCAGTTGTCGCTTTCGCACTTGCTGTACACGACACATTTCACATGCAAATGGCATAGAGTGCGCACAGTGGTTCACACTTGATGTTAAAAACTGAACTGGAAATGAAAAACTTGGAATCGTCTTGAAATTCTCTTAGTTTTATAGTACACTTCATTGTTTATTCTTAGCGTAAACATTGTACCACTGTGCAGCTATCTATCTGCACTTTGTTGAACACATAGTTGACAAGCCGGCGCATTGACGTTTCATAGACCAACCTCCAAAAGGCTGGAAAGCTTTTGATTTCTTAGCCATAGTTTGAAGTGGAAAACTAGCCAAATAAAAGCCAAAAGCCTAGGCTAAACATAAGAGCAAAATTATATAGAATTGAAGGAACTATTGAAACCAATTATGTAGGGATTGTAATGAAGAGACGTTTGAATATTAAAGACTCCACCGTCTGAGCAGGAACTTCTGCAAAAAAGTTGGATAAACAGCTGAATGCGGATGAAAGGTTCCGGAAAAGATTGGTGAAACTTTGGATATATTAGCTGCTCGCGCGTCAAATAAGAAAGGTTTTTTGTGCATCACATCATCACTGGCGATGAAAAGTGTACCCTATATGATAACCCCACACGTAGAGAATCGTATAGATACCCTGGCCATGTATCGTCATCAACGACAAGATCGAATATCCATGAATACAAGCTCATGCTCCGTATTTTGTGCGATCAACAGGGCGCCATTTACTATGAGCTGCGAAAGCCGAACGATACTATCATGGGAGAGGAGTACTGAGGACAATTAACAAGTTTGATCCGAAAAACCCCCGCAAATTTCGGATAGACATAGATTAAGTGATTTTGTAGCACGACAAGGCTGGACAACATGTTAGTCGGGTCATTAAGGCTTACTTGAAAACACTTCGTTGGGAAGTCCTACCCCACCTAGCATATAGCCCAGACATTTCTCCTTCTGATTATCATCTTTTCCGATCAATGTCACATGACTTGGCTGATCAGCCCTTCACAGAAACTTCACAAAAAAATGTATCGATACTTGGATCGACTCAAAAGACAAACTGTTCTTACGAGCTGGTTTCCGAAAATTGACTGAAAGATGGGCAAGAATAGTGGCTAGCGATTGGTAATATTTTGAATAGTCTATTTGTAACCATTTTGTGCTCAGTTCGAAAAAAACCTATAAAACTTATTCCAACTCTAATACTTATGGTGGCGTCCAAACAGGGACTTTTTTCCTATTGTAAATGAACCTTTTGCAACTGACCAGGAACTGTTTTTCGAATGTGACATCCAGCGTAGAACCATCAAATGCGCCCGAGCTGGGACTGTTTTGGCATACTCACTCCCGAGCAGGAACTGTTTTTCCAAAAGTAACTCCTGACCCACATATAGAGCCCCCAAAATCTATAAAATGCTATAAACTAACTGCAATAAAATGGCGCCCGAGCAGGGATCACATTGCCTAGTCTTGCGCCCGAGCAGGGACCGCAAGCGTTGTTCCCATTGAAAACTCATATAGGAAAATAAGCTAAACTGGCGCCCGAAGAGGCAACAAGTTCCACCTCATCTGGCAGCCGAATGCGATTTGAATTTCCAAAGTATTTTGATTTATTTGAATGCGCGTTTGAGCTATGACTTGTTGCTATCTAACAATTGTACATAATTTTGTGTTCTCACTGATCTGCCGAAGGGGGAACCAATGCGGCAGCACCTGCCGTTCCCTCATCTCTTCAGCCACAGAGAGTCTGGGATTCTCTCAGATTTGCTGTATTATGAGTGAGTTCCGAGTACGATTATTCGAGTATCGTAAGTATAAGTAGTTTTTTATGCATGCCGCTTGGGTCCGACCGTTATTTAATAAAGAAATTTATAAAGAAGAAGAAGAAAAAAGTTTTATAGTTTGTGTAGAGATCGTGCTACGTCTGGCAGTTGGCCAGGCCGGGCCAGGCCGGGACGGGCCAGGTAAGGCAAGGCAAGGCCAGGGGCCACTCCAAGTGGCTCCCAGAGACTCCCAGAGTCGGGCCCCACAGTCTCAGGTGTCTGATGCGAGGCGCCAAATGGTCAACGCGTATTTTTCATGCCGTAACTCTGCACGCTCCACGCATACAAATTGCAAAACGCGCGAAATGCAAAATGCAAAATGCAAAACACAAAATGCGAATGAGTTTGTCTCTGTTGGCCGGCCGGGCCCAGGTTGTTCTATCGGATACTCTTCTACCCAGAAATGGTATATATACTTTATCTTGAGGTTTGTTCGAGAAGGAAGCGCTGGAGGAGCCAAAGGGTCACTCTCAAAATGGTCAGTCGATCGGTCATTATCATATGGAGTGCAATAAACCTAGAGAGTGCTATATCCTTCTTATAAACAGGCCTTAGATATCTGTAAACATATCTATAAACAGTCTCAAATAGTGCTTGTCTCGCTGGATGGAACAGTGGATGGAACACTGTCCTGTCAAACAAGAGGCCATGGGTTCAAGCCCCACCCATGACAAGAGCATCACTTAAGCCTCCAAAGTCGTGTTCTATCCTACTAACTTCAATCTATCTGTACCAGCAGCTCGTAGATCTGGACAAAACCAATAGAAGACATTATTGGATCTTATACAGGCCCTAAGTTTCTCCGGAAAATAGCAATATATAAACTCCAATGGAAGGAGAAACTATGTTGTAGCGTAGAACTTGAAGTCCACCCTATTCAAATCTTCAGTCAAGAAGAAAGAAATGGGATTGCTATGGGTTATATAATATAATATAAACCCCTTTATCAATGGAGATGCGAGCCACCGAGCCAAATAATTATCAAATTCAAGCAAGTCTACGTGGGGTTTTTTGCATTATTCGATATATCAGGAATATTTTCTAAAAGTTTTAAGACAAATCCAAATAAAAGTGTAGGAGATGCAACCTTTAGGAGAGCGTCACGTCAGGTTACAACGAGCAAGTGGCGGGTATATCGTGATTGTCTCTAATCATTGTTTCAAAGGATTTTTTCGATTACAACCTAACTTTTCAACGCAATTTGTAATATAAATCAGACCTAAGGCCTTAAAACATCTTAAAATTCTGTCACACATACTTTTCTTGTAATCTAGTTGCACAGTTTTCAGCTTGAACCATCATATCATATAGACGTCATATCGCTGAAACACAAATTTGTATATATATCATATGTTTTTGAAGCTATTGATTCTGAATTACCTCATGTACCAGTAGATTTTAGTATCTATAAATCGAGAAAATTTCATGATAATTAAAACTCAAACACCAAAGTTAAGCATCTTTCAAAAAACCAATTGTACTAGCCAAGCCGGAACAAATTCTGGCGCACTTCAATGTTTATCAAAGTTGAGGATTTGCTAGGTTGCAGGTTTGAGTCCTCAATAGGTTCAACAATTCCCTTCAATTCTTATAAGTTCAGTATGGTAGCGTATTATCCCGCCACATAAGAGGTGTGGGTTCGAGTCCCGCTCATGTCGATAGGATTTGAAATCCACCCACGTAAAAAACGTTCTTCAGTGAAGAAAACAGAAATAAAGACAAATAGTGCTTCAGGCTTTGACCCGATAGGGTTGTTATAGCCATATAAGAATAATGATAGAGTATAAGATCTTCGGTGAGCTGCAGAACAGACTTTGCCGCTTGACCAAAAGGCGCAACGAATCAAGTGAATCGGGTGCCGGGAGAGGGTACCAAATTGTTCGCACGCTTCGGCCCCTTCATGAATGATGATCGGCTGAGCTGCGTCGGTCTCTGATGGTCTCTTGGTCGGTTGGTCGGTCGGTCGGTCTCTTGGTCTGGTGTCCGTCTGTTTGGCTAATGCGTTTGCGATTTTCGCGCATTTTCTTTTATTTTTCAATTACTTAGGAGAGCAGCTCGGAGAAGATCCCAGCCAGACTGGCTGGTTGCCGTTGCAGAAAGTTGATCGGCAATAAGCTGGGAGCTATGGAGCTATGGAGCTATGGAGCTATGGAGCTATCGAGCTATGGAGGATGATGCCGACACATCATGGGGACTCCATCAATGTTGCTTTTGTCAATTAATTGATTGCGCGTTGCTGAGATACAACAACAACAACAACAACAATAACAACAGCAATAACAACAATAATAATAACTGTCGTATTTGCGCTTAAATATGTGCAGCTCAATTGGCCGGCTTGAAGATGGTAAGCCTTGAGCCAAGCTAAGATCAGCTGTGTGGGCCCAGTGGCAGCGGGTTGAGTCATTTAAAGGGGGGTCACCATTGCCCAATTTCCCCCTGGCTGAAGTTCAGTCAATATCCTCTTCCCCCGCCCTCAAGACCACTCAAGACCCCCTAAGACTCCCTAAGGCCCCCTTTGTAAGCTCCTTCAATGGCCCATGTCTTAACGCTTAGGTGATTGTCTTACGGTGTCTCTTGACTGGCGTAAAAGTTGTCCATTTTGTATTCCTTTTTTTCTATTAATACCATTATTTCTTATTTTTTTTACCATTCGCAACGCCTGAGGGTTATAGTCGGGACTTAACAATTGATTTATCATATTTGGTGCTTGATAATGGCTCTTCCTGCGGCTTTTCAGACCGTTTGACCCATATGCCACATATATAATTGCATTTCTATTTTTGCATAAAACTTTCTATGAAACTAAAGAAAACTGAATTATTTTTCGAGGGGGTATCAATATTTAGTGGAAGTAGGTGAAATGATGTGAATCAGTAAAAGGAAGATTTGAAGCATCGGTTAGATGAAAACTTCAGAAGTCAAGTAGTAAAGCTTTGTGAGCTTGCTTTGTTTTGGAAAATTCCAGAATGAAGAAAGGAAACTCCATAGACCCCCAAAAGTATCATTCAGAATGGTCAAAAGGACGTTTGTATATATGCAAACTAGTCGCTCAGTTTTTGAGCTATCGTAATGAAATTTGGCACATGGCCTTCTTTTGTTATGCGTCAGCACATTTGTCGGAACCAGTCTTATCGGACCTGTCATATAATCATAAATCGGCTTTGCCTATAGTTCTCATGCTTTCCAACGTATTGGACTAAAAGCTTACACATTTCGTAGATTTTTTATTATCTACTGTTTCATCAAATTTCATAAGGATCGGACTTCTATATCATATAGTTACCATACAATCATAACTCGGTTTTGCCCATATTTCCCATGTTTTCCGACGTATTGAACTGAAAGCTAGCCTACTCCCAAGATTTGCTATTATTTATTGATCCATCAAATTTCATAAGGATTGGACTTCTATATCATATAGCTGCCATATAACCATAAATGGGGTTTGCCCATATTTCCTATGTTTCCCATCGTATGCGACTGAAAGTTATACTCCTTAGATTCGTTGAGTTTTACTTTTACTTACCAACAACAATAGCATTTCATTTCAATCAATTTTTAATAGAACAAAATAAACATGGCTTAAGAGACCATCAAAGTTAATGGTGTTCAACGATGTGTGTATTAATATTATACCATTTCTTGGGGTTTTGACTTTGGCAAGTGTGTCAACAGAAGCCCATTAAAGAGATGAACACAATGGACTGAACGGAGAAGAATGTTTCGTACTTCAATCTGGCCCATATAATTTAATTCGTATAGTTCATCAAGGGGCTGGCGACCTTGTATAGGGCAATAAGTCCAATTCAAATCAAATTAAAATAACAGAAAACAAAAAACTAAACTCCGAATCGAACATTCAAAGCAATTAAATAGACATTAAAATGACAACAGATTGGTTTGGGACAAGGTGAGAATAGAAATTCAGCGGAAGAAAAGACTGGGAAGGCGGGAGAGATCGGGGGTATTCCAGGCGAAGTGCAAGCCAAGCTCAATGACTTTGTATACAAATAATCCTTAATTGAACAACAAAAAACAAAACAAAACCAACAAAACAATTTAATTCCAAGAAAAGAAATGCAACAATAGAGAAATCATAAAATAGAGAAGATGACAAAAAACAAAAACTAAAGAATTGATTAAATATATATTATATTCGGTATTGTCTAGAATAATGTGTGACACACATCGGCTTCAATCGTAAAACTAATCAATTTACATATTCGTTTGACGACGCTCAATAGAATTTCTTTAATTTATTTACGAACTTTTATGTCAAAAGAAAATGCTGGGGGTAAGTACAATTTTATGAGAACGGAGAAATGGGACTTCCCAAAGCTGCTCAAGTATTTGATTGATGAGCAAAGCACAAGAACGTAAAATCTACCAGAACTTACTATGCAGAAATACAAAATTACGGACTAGTAAATTCTCAGCATTATTTGATTAAAATTTTTAAGAAGATATACAAGATATGGGTTGTGAAATTCAATATAAGCTAGGATTGAGAACTTTGCTCTGAGTCCTGCAAGTTTGGCAAGTTTATATGTCATCAAGACATATATGGGGATTCAGGCAGACAGGTATACAGAAATGGAGTTAGGAGGACACAGATTTAGACAGACAGAGAAACATTGGGGCAGGCACAATGTCGTTTAGATAGATACTTGGATAGTTCAACTGGCTGACAAGCATAACCAAAGGGTAAGTCTGTCCGAAAGATAGACAGAGGGTCTGACAAACAAATAAAAGTACAATTTGTCCAAGAAGAAGCAACCGATAGACAGTTGATTAAAAAACTGTCCCAAAAACAAGAACTCAATCCGAATCTTTGCTCAGAGCAATGAATCATAATATGAAAATATGTATTGAAATGTCAATGGGATCAAACATTTTAAATTTTAAGAATACTCTAGAGAATGTAATATAAATATTTGAGCAATCTGAAAAGAACTGGCGCCCGAGCAGGGACTCAGTTTGAGGGAATAACTTGCGCCCGAGCAGGGACAATTTGTTTGTACCAAATAAAATCGCACCAAACAGGCAGGTTTATATAATATTTAATAGTTCGATTAACACATTTGTGTAGTTGGTAATATCTCCCAAATCAAAGCTAGTTCTCACAACAAAATATAATCAATAAGAACTTCTTTCATGCCAAATCGAATCAAAGCCTACCCTTTACTCTTCCTGCTCAACTCCATCCCACAGCTTGTTTTATTGACCTGTGAACTTCCGTTTCCCCATAGCGGATCACTTTGATATCTTTTTCTTTCGCTTTTGGGTATTATTTCGCATTATTTCATTTCTAAAGCAACTGCGGAAGCATCAACTATACCAGTTTCTGTTGTTTTTTCTGGGTTTTCTAACCCAAAATAAACGGCAAATAAAATTTATATGCGACCACGCCCACAGCTACCTACCTACCACTTGAGCACAAAAAGAACAGCTCAGAGAAGTTCCCAAGGGCAACCCTTTGCGTGTGCGTCGCGCTCACCCTGTTGTACCGCTGTCAGATTGTCTGTCCCTCCGTCTGTCCATCTATGTGTCTGTCGATCCTAACTATCTATCAGAAATCTGTCATAAGGGTTCATCCGACGCGCAGGTAGATTTGGTAAAATGCAAAGTGCTGCGCCTCTTCCATATGTTTCCATGCCTTTCAATCAATATGAATTTGATTCGCATTCGCGACGTGGGAAACCCATACAGGTGCTGTTTCCAATAGAGTTTTTCCCGAACAACATTTGCTAGAAATTTGATACCACCGCCGCCCTTGCCCAATTCTCATAGCCCAACATCCTCGTCTGGCAACAGCTGCTGCATATTATTTGTTGCAAATATTTGCTGAGACTTGGGACTTGGGACTTGCTTCAGAAGCTGGGTCTGAAACCGAAACTCAGATGGTGTTTGGGTCTGTGAAATATAATTTTTCTCATATTTCCTTTTACACTTGTGTTGTATAATTTTTGGTGCTCTTTTGTGTGTTTGTTTCACGGGAAAATGGGATTTAGATTATGTCGTACAATTAACAAAAATGATATGGAAGAACCTAAAGCGGTAGCATATGATGACAACTACAACTACAACAACAACAACAACCGCAATAATGACAGTCGGACAAATCAACAAATCACGATCGGCCGCAGCCACACAAAGCTCACGATTTCTGAAAAAAGAAACGAAAAATCGAAGAACAAAAATTAAATAAGCCAAAATTTTTCAAGAACAAACTAGTAGCTGGTAAATGTTTGACGGGAAGATACTCAGTAATAAATTTTTATAAAAATGTTGACAATTTTCCTGGAGGTTTTTCCTGAAGTATATGATGAATTGGGATATTGAACGCAGAAACAGGGTTTTTTGTTTGCTTATAAGGTGTTTTAAAAGTGTAAGGTGTATAGCATTAGCCCTTGCACAAATTTTATTAGTTTAGTTCTTGTAGGGGCCTCACTGGACCAGTGGATACCGCACTGTCCCGCCAAACAAGAGGTGCGAGTTCGAGTCCCGCTCATGTCGACAGGCATGACCTTCCTTTGAAGGAGTTCTTTGCGCCCGACAAGCTGCGAATGTCTATGGATCCAACCCATGCTCTGTATTTAGTGGGATCAGCTGGGCATCTTATATTATGAGCTGGTCAAACCGAAGAACGACGAACTGTTCTTCGGAGCTTATATACGAAAATTGACAGAAAGATGAGAAAAAGTAGAGGATAGCGATTGGCAATACTTTGAATAATCGATTTGTAAGCAATTTTTGGACAATAAAGCCTCAAATTACGAAAAAAAAAGTTTAAAAACTTTAAAATTCCAACTCCTAATAATTTTATATATTGGCTAAAAATGATAAACTAAACGTGTCTTGATTCTTTGCAATTCGAACCAAATCCCTTAAAGCTTCATCAAATCTGCACTATAAATGATATTTTTCATGCACTGCAAAGTCTCAAACACCTCTTGATACTCCCTTAATAGGGTATTTTAAGAAATTACAAGCAAAAAAGTACCAAAAAATTTGTGCAACAACAACGAAGAGCAGCAAGTTGAAAGAAGCTAATATTGCAGAAGAACATGACCAGGGAGCATGTTGCAAGTGACAGTCATGGCAACAACAACAACAGCAATAACAACAATGGTAAACAGTAGCAGCAACAACAACGACAACAACAACAATGGCATAAACATTGACAATCTCCATTGCAAAAGCTGCAAGTCGCTTGAATGATCCGGCATGGGTTGCGCCCAACAACAGTAGCAATTGCTGCCACATAACTCAGTCAGTCAGTCAGTCAGTCAGTCATTTAGTCAATACAATTGGCAAATGCTGTTGTTGTTGTTGTTGTTGTTATTGTCAACATTTGATCATGGCGCATGCTTCAGTAGCTAACAAGAACTGCAATCCAACAAAAATTGTGGCCAAAATGTGTAAGCAATTTGTCAATATGTTATGACGACAACAACAACTCCAACAACAACAACACAGACAACAACAACAACATTATTGACATTAGGGCACCTGTTTGTTTGCCAACTTAAAACTATGATTACCGTTGTTGTTGTTGTAGTTGTTGTTACTGTTGTTGCCATTGTCATAGTCGCCGGCAGCACGCGTACACACAGACAACCAGACAGTCAGACAGTCAGACAGACTGCCAGACAGTCAGACAGAGCCATACAAGCTGGACGGAGACAGAACTCGTGACTGACTTGTAGACGCCAGCTCTGGAGAGTTGCCAACCGACAGAAACGTTAATCACAGACAAAATATACCCAAAGAGCCACAAGTGAAAGAGCCAAGCCGCATTGGCCATGTTATTATACCCTGAACCTAATCGGAAATTGGCATGAAGGGTATATTAAGTTTGTGCAATTGTATGTAACAGGCAGAGGGAGGCGTGCCACACCCCATAAAGTATATATCTTCTTGAACAGTATCAATAGCCAAGTCGATTTATCCCTGTCCCTTAGATCAAGTTTATTTTTAATTTTGGATACCACGTCCCCTTCGTTTGGGATTTATAGAGCTATCAACACTAATTTCTCTATATGGGGTCATAATTAGAAACTGCAGAATGAAATTTCCCAAAATTTTAATACACTCCTTCGTCTATTTTCCCGGAAAGTGACGAAATGTATATGTTTAACAGCCGTAATTATGCTAAAGTCATCAAATTTGGTATGTAGGTGCTCATAGATCTTATATTCACAGTGGCATCACTGGGTATGAGTGTGTGTGTGTATGTATGTAACAGTATTAAGCGGTTTTGACAGCATTGCTCTGTTGGGAACAGGGTATCTCGTAGTCGAGCTCACTCTACTAGAGCTTTCTTACTTGTTGCTTTTTGAGTTTTTGGTCAATGAACAAGAAAAATGGATTTTCACGGTTACATGCGTCGCACACACACACACACACACACACACACTCATACACACACACACACACACACACACATACGTATACCTACAACAACATGCATATGACATGTTGACTGGAAGCAACAACAACCACAACAACTACAATATTTTGTTTGTTGTATCCAGAAATTCTATTAGGCAAGATCGGCAAGTTCGTTGCCTAAGTCCTTCGTTTTTTCCATACAAACCGCCGCCAAAGTTTGTTTGTTCCGGTTTACATCGGTTTTGTACAACTTTAAATAATGTCTCAATATGACAGAACCTGGAAAATCAAACGACAACTGTCTTTTGAGCAGTTGATGTGTCTTATAGAACGACATATGCTACAAGTCGAGCTGTGCGGCGGCTTAACCGGTAGAAGCTGGTTTATGTGTTTTTGCTTCTACATAAATGTTTTGAGGGAGTTCTTATGGTCTTTACGAGTCTGGGTTGTATTTAATTAATTCTTCCCCAAAAAAATTGAGGTCTCCTTTCTCCGCGATGCAAGACATATCTGGGGGGCTTCTTCCTATATAATATAATGTTCAAATCCTTGAAATTTGGGGTTGCAATAGTTAATACTGAATCTTAAGTGTGCATTAAATTTCACACTCGAATTCTAGTTATAAACTATGGATACTTACAAAATGTATTAAAATGATATAAAATTATAAAAAATTGTAAATCGACTTGGAGTTGTATGACAGCTATATGATATAGTAATCCGATCGTTGTAAGATTTGGTAGGTAGATAGATCAAAGAGAATCTTAAGTGTTTGTCAAATTTAAATGCAATAGCTTGAAAACATGGGAAATATGGGCATGAGTATATGGATGATATTAGATGTAATCGTCATATCGTCATGAAACTTGACAAAACAATTTATAGTAAAGAATCTTCAGAGAGTATGATATTTCAATCTAATATCTCCAAAGACATGCATTTCATTAAAAAGTGAGCCCAATAAAATTACATTTTGAACAAAAGTCCACTAGGTCGAAAACTCTAAGGAAGCTATAAAATTTTTCCTCGGCAAGTGAAATGCAATCCAAATTGCACAAAAACAGCCTAAGCAGCTAAACAAAAGGTACTTCCTTTATTTTGCAGCCTTAAATATCCTGAAACACCTCAAAATTCCCACGCTGAGCTGTGGTTGTTCCTGTTGTCGAACAAAATAGGCGTAAAACAAAACGCCCTCATTTTGAAAGGACAAAACTATGAGCATTATGACGAAGATGACGACCGACGATGATCATGATGATGATGATGATGATGATGATTTGGATGATGAATATTATTGTGAGGGTGAGTGAGTGCTATTGTGCAGGGAACGGAACACACAAAGAATGTTTTACGATGGAAGAGGCAGAAAAAGGAATGGGAAAAGAGCGTTGGAACAGGTAACAAAGGGCAGATGAGCAGGTAGATAGGATCGGGATAGACGGGTCGTTGGGATCGTTGTGCCTGTCGCATGCTCATTTCTTATGCTGTCGCTTATCGTCTGCTCGACTGTCTCGTTGCCATTTGGCATTGTGCACTCTATCAATAAAGTGTCCTTGATCCTATTATCCTTAAACTGTCATTGAAAAAAAGAAAACATCTTTCACTTTCACTTACTTTCGCTTATCTCTAAATCCCAAATTCAAAAATGAATGCTGGCATTAAATCCTAATGAGTGCCAAGAGACCTCCCACTGTTCTATACTCTGACTATGCCATAACATTTCATTCCATTCCGTTCCATTTGATTCCATTTTGTGCTCTGCTGTGCCGTTTAGTTTAGTTTAGTTCAGCTTGGCTGCCCGACTTAAGCCTCCAGGTCGGGAGTTATGTGCCAGCCTTTGGGCCCGGGGAGTGGCACAGCTGGTGGGGGAGTATATAAACATTAACCGAATATGGAAATGAACATTAGGTTTTCAACGAAATATTACATGGCTGAGCGATTGGCCTAACAGCCACAGCCTAAAAGCCAACTCGCTTCAGTTCAGCTGTTAATTCTTGGAAGAATCTTGAAATGCGTTTAGCATAAATGAAATTAATGTATTGACGCTTCTTTAATTAAGATCTAAATGTCTTGCTTGGAATACTGCCTAGAGATGTGCTTTTTGTAAAGAATTTGACATGACTGTCCAACTTCCAAATTCAAATTGCCCATATTCCATTTATAAGGGGCGGAAAATAGGTTGGCATTCTAAGTTTTAGTGATCCATTTATTAAAAGTTCTTCAGGAATGTTTTTCTTCTCACAAAATTCTCCACACATATTTAGAGCTTAGTTGAAAAGGGTAAAAAATATTCCCGATCCGAAAAGTTTCTTAATTGAATATCCTTACAATTTTAAGGGGCGTAAAATTGGTGGCGATTATAAATTTGCGTAGTCCATAATAGAAAAGTTCTTCGGAAAGAAAAGAAAAGTTATTTCTTTCTCACAAAAAGCGATAAGTGTAGGGGACTGAAAATTGGAGGTAGTTTTGATTCAATTTTTTTACTAAAGCCAGCAAACATTTCTTCGTGAAATTCATCAAATTGTGTGAAATTCTATTAGGCAAGCTCGGCAAGTTCGTTGCCTAAGTCTTCCGTTTTTTCCATACAAACCGCAGCCAAAGTTTGTTCCGGTTTACATCGGTTTTTTACAACTTTAAATAACGTCTTATATGACAGAACCTGGAAAATCCACCATCTTATAGAACGACAGATGCTACAAGTCGAGCTGCGCGGCGGCTTACTCCAAACGTTTTGAGGGAGTTTTAAAGGTCTTTAAGAGTCTGGGTTGTATTTAATTAATTCTATCCATAAACTATCCATATCCGAAAATAATGGAGGTCCCCTTTCTCCAAGGTGCAACACATATCTGGGGGGTTTCGTCCATTATAATATAATGGTCAAATCCTTGAAATTTGTGGTAGCAATAATTAATACTGAAGTTAGAAAACTATGGTTACCTATGAAAATTATTAAAATGATGAAATTTCAACCGAATCGCTTGGAAAGCATGGTAAAAATCGACTATGGGTCTTAATGACAGCTATATATAGAATAGTAATATAGTACTGAAGCCTACCAAAACATTTCTTCGCGAAATTCATCAAATTGTTGCTTTTCTTGTTTGCCACGCGCCACACTGGGGAACCACTATGCAAAGCACCCTCTATGCTAAGCCTATAATCACTTGCACATCTCTAGCACACGCTTCTGCTGCTTCTTCTTCTTCTTCTGCGCCAAGACAACAACAACAGCAACAACAACAAGTGTAGTCTTTAGGCCCCACTGTCTTGACCCAGTGAGCAGATGACAACTTTGTGTGCATAATTAATGTACTTGAGCGGCAACAACAACCAGCTACACCAACAACTAACAACCACTAACAACAACAACAACAACAACTTGATTGTATAAACTATTTAATAACTTGTTTATAGACTTAAGTATAGCCATGGGTATGCATCAAGTGACTCTGACCACAAAGCTTAATAGGGCACGTGCCCTGCTTGTTAGGCCAAGCGGCCAAACTGGCCAGCCTCTAGACAGCCGTTGTTGTTGCTGTTGTTGCTGTTGTTGCAGTTGTTGCTGCTTTTCTTCACTCTTCAATGAACAAGCATTGCATACAAACATAACCTCAACTGTACCTCATATGGGTCGTCTGTGGGCTGCCGCAAGGAACTTCTCTCGTTCCATAAATACACACATTTTCGACAGACATCATCATTTTTGGTCGGGGTTTTGTGTTACAGTTGCATATTTTATGAAGAAAATATCCATCGGTCATATCCATTTTTGTCTAACACCATGCACGAATGAATTTCTCTCACTTCCAGCCGGAATTTCAAAGATTCGACTTCGAAATACCTTAAAAAGTTGATGGATATTCAATTGGAATCAATATTTAATTTTCATATTTCTTGAACATATTCAAAATTCTTCTGAAATAAGTGTTCCCTTCAGACTTCCAACGGTCTTAACTTTGTGACACATTCTTTTTGACAACGAAATATCATAAAATGTCGGAATTCAGATTCATTTAGGTTCAACATTTTATGATAGTGTCAATTTGGGATTTTCTTCAAAACAATTGGTTCTTGAACATCCTCAGAGTTCCATCTGTCATAACTTGGTCAAAACTCAGTTCTTAAAATTAAAATTGAAATTTCTTAAAATATTCAGTTTTCCGATTTGACTCCGAAATTTAGAATAAAATTAGATTTCAATAAAATCTTAAAATTTCCATAATATTGGGGATTTTCTTAATCCAAGAGTCTATCGAAGCAAAATTCAACCGACTTGACTCTGAAATACCTTGAAATGTGCAGATTGTATTTGAGATTAGAATTATTAGAATCAAAATTCCATTTTCATGATATATTCGATTTTCGTAGATATTTGGTGTTTTTCTACAACCGATGCTCTTTCAGTTCTTATGTTATAACTTTGTTAAAATTCAACTAATTTGACTCCCGATTTTCTTAACATTTGTAGAATCTTATTTTGATTAATTTTCATAATATATTTAATTTTCGAAGATATTTGAGATTGGATTCCGAAATATTTTCAATTATGCGAAATGTCATGAAGTTTTATTTTCAATTTTCGTACACAATTTAATATATATGAAGATATTTGGGGCTTTTCTTTTAACTAAGGGTCGCATACCCTGAGGTTTACTCCGGAATACCTTAAAATGTGCGTATTGTTATCGAAATGCACTTCGAATACAATTTTCGTTTTTATAGGTTTTCTTAAGATTTGTCGCCTCTTAGACCAAGTGTCCTACTCTTTTGGTTTTTTTGCTTTTTTTAAGGCCCTCTTTATCCATGCAAGATTTGGTATGATCTGAAATATTAGACTTCGTCTATATATGCCAGTTGGCGCTGTTCTTATCTCCAGAGCTTAGTCTGGAATTGAAATGAGCATTGGGATTTTATTCACAAGAGTATTGAATATTTTTAGCTTCAAGAACAACAATTAGAAGAATACAACAACAACAACAACAATGATGATGATGATGTTGAAGAGAAGGCCTTCTCTTGGGTTGCATATAAAGTTATTAAAACTTGTTGCGGCAGTTGAAAATCACAACAACAGCAAAGAAATGCAGCAATTGCAGATATTGCAGCTGTTCCCCTGTGGTTGTTGTGTCTTCTGTTGTTGTTGTTGTTGTTGCTGTTTGTGGCGAATGTTGCTCGCGTTGCATGTTGCATGTGGAGCAGCTGCAGTTCAAATCGGCTGCCTTCACGTTGTCTTTCAAGTATTTGTCAATTAGATTTTTAATTGCTGAAATATGAATGTAGGCGCAAGAAATGGCAACAACTGCAGCAACAACCACAACAACAACAACCATAACAACAACTATAACAACAACAACTATAACAACAACCATAACAACATTAATGGCAACAGCAACGCATTTGCCATGACTTTGACGTTGACAGCAACAACCACAACAACAACAAGTTGCACATTTTATACTCTTTTTGCAGAAATTTTTTACTCATTTTGTGTTGAGGTTTGTCATGGCTAGAGAGAGGTGCTCCAGAACCCCAAAAGAGTTCAAAAGAGTCAGTAGGAACCCGATATCGATTGTGTCCATGTCTGTATGCCAGACGATATAATTTTTTTCAGAATCAGTTTGATCAAATCTTTATCAATGGGTGCAATGGGTTCTATGGGTTCTATGCGTTCTATGGGGTTAAAAGCATTCTATGGGGTTATATGGGTTTTATGTGTACTATGGAGTCTAGGAATTCTAAGGGTTCTATGCGTTCTATGTGTTCTATGGGATCTATGGGAATTATATGATCTATGCGTTCTATGGGATCTATGGGCTTTATGGGATCTATGGGTTCCAAGCGTTCTATGGGTTCCTTGCTTGCTATGCTTTTATTGGTTCGATGGGTTTTATATGTTCTATGGCTTGTATGTGTTGTATGGGTTCTATGACTTCTATGGATTCTATGAGTTCTATGTGTTTCATTGGTTCTATCAATGAGTTATATGGGTTATATGGGTTCTATGGGTTCTATGGGTTACATGGGTTCTATAAGATCTATGGGTTCTATGGATATTTTTGTTTTATGGGTTCTATGCGCTCCATTCGTTCTATGGGTTCTATGCTTGCTATGCTTTTATGGGTTCGATGGATATTATATGTTCTATGGGTTCTATGGGCTCTATGGATTCTATACCTTCTATGGGTTCTATGGCTTTTATGCGTTGCTGGGGTTCTATGTGCTCTATGGCTTCTAAAGGTCCCATGGGTTCTCTTCAATTCGCCAGTCAATACGATCCTCTCTGGAACTAAGCCTCCATTTGTCCCCAGTAGTTCAAATGCACCACTATATCATATAGCTATAAGGTGAATTCAAATTTTGGCCATAATTTCTATATTTTCCAAGTTATAGCATTGAATTTTACTATACACCCAAGTCTCTATATTATCTAATGATTCTACAAATTTCAAAGCGCTCGGTTCACATGCAACAGAAACAGACATCATGAAATTTGACATGCAGCAGTTGCCAAATCTTCCCGAACCAAAATTAAAGCGCCCCTTTGGCTTGCCGCTGATCAAGTGGATCTATAGCATTATATCTCATCGATAAGAGCATCAAATCTTCGTTGGGCCGCTGCAAATGCTGCCTCAGTTGTTTTAGCCTGTTTTGCCTGTTGTAAACTTGTTGGGGCTGCAGACGACGACGATGACGACGACGACGATTATTAAATGCAACTTAGATCAGATCAGCAGCAGCAGCAGCAACAGTCATAGGAACGACAACAACAACTACAACAACAACAACAGCGAGAACTCGATTAAATCGAAATGCAATGCCCTCGTCCCGCCCGATGGGCCCAGAAGCGGCACCAAGATGTATCGCGTGCCGGGCAAACAGCGACTAGCTGAAATATTATTATTATGCGATGGCCAAAAGTGAATGATTGCCCGTGTGGGGCGAGCACAGCTGCAACAGCAACAACACCACCAACAACAGCAGCAACAACAGCAGCAGCAACATTCGCGGCAACAACTGTAACGCACACAGCGGCAACATGATGCGCGTTGATAGACGACGATAGATTATCAGCCAGAACCGAAACAGCTAAAAAGCAAAGAAAAAAGAAGCTAAATAAAAGCCAAAACATTTTGCTGTCGCCTTGTTAATTTACGAGCCGGGCTAGAAATGAAGTAGCAACTGGCAACAGTTGCTGTTGCAACTGCAACTGCGGCAACTGCGGCTGGTTCAGTCTAATTAGCGTTATGTGCATTGCGCATACGCCACGTGTGTCTTGGCCCAGGTAATAAGGCAGCATCGCATCATATTAGCCATATATGTTTGCATAGTTAACTGTTAAGAGACACAAACACACACAGAAACAGTCTCCCTGACAGACAGACAGACAGACGCACACTTGCCGCACGGCCGCTTTACTTGCAACGTGCCTCGTTAGATTTGCTTGCCTGCTGTGGCAAGCGGCAGTTGCAGCAGTTGCTGCTGTCGTGCCACAGCCATAGACCTTGGCCAGGGCCAATGCCAACTGCAGCAGCAGCAACACAAACAACAACAACATAGGTGCTTGAAGAGCTTATAGATACACTTGCCGATAGTACTACGATTTTGTAACAGACTTTGTTAAAGTCAACCATATATATCCTATGCGAGTGTTTGGAGCCTCAGCCTCTGATTCAGCCCCGATATTCACCGGATGTGGACCCATGCGATTTTTTATTGTTCCCAATACTAAAGCGTCCTATGAAAGATTATTATTATTATATGGCCATAACAACCCCATTGAGTCACAGCCTGAAGCACTATTTTCCTTTATATCTGCTTCCTTCACTGAAGAACTTTTTTTACGTGGGTGGATTTCAAGTCCTACGCCACAACCTAGTTTTTCTAGGCGAGTCATGCCTATTGCCATGAGCGGGACTCGAACTCTCACCTCTTGTTTGGCGGGACCGTGCGCTATCCACTGGTCCACTAAGGTCCAATATTGTATCGCCAGACAAGTGATATTTTGTACCTACCTATGTCGAGCGCTTTCTGCACTCTCTAAAAACCGCAAAATAATCGAAATTGACATATTTTATCGGGAGACACAAGATATCGATAGCCGCCACTCCTTCACGGCATCCTAGGAAAAACGCTCGACTCAGGCCCGTCCCATCCTGCAAAAATGTGCATACAAATTTTATATATTTCATATATAAAGCATAAGATTGCGTCTTTAAAATAAAAAAACTAGTTCAAAGTTCTTTTCTTTCGTTCTTCTTTCTATAGAATTCTATATGGAATGGAATAAGCCCGATTTCCGGGCCGTGGCCCGAATTTTTCAACAGAGTCTCGTGATGCCTATTTCATATATAAAGCATAAGATTGCGTCTTTAAAATAAAAAAACTAGTTCAAAGTTCTTTTCTTTCGTTCTTCTT
>JBANCY010000061.1:40174-92839 GCA_037040045.1 Phorticella flavipennis
TAGAATTCTATATGGAATGGAATAAGCCCGATTTCCGGGCCGTGGCCCGAATTTTTCAACAGAGTCTCGTGATGCCTCAGGCTTAGATAGACAGGTAGACAGTCAGAAGGATGTTTAGAAGGATGGATAGAAAGGTGGTGAGTAGGAAGGACAGAAGGATGGGACAATGTATGGATAGATGGACCGAAAGATGTATATACACATGTAGGCAGACGGATAAATAGACGGATAGGCAGACGGAAAGAAGGTCGATGGAGAGATAGATGTCTAGGCAGATGGATAGACAGACAAAAAGACGAACTGGTAGACAGATGGTCGGACAGAAGAACGATAAGACAGACGGACATGGATAAATCAATTAGAAGAACTCAACGTCTTCGTCCATCTGTTATATATACTTGCACAAACCTATAATCCATTTACCAAAATTCAATGGAATTTGAATATAAAGATCGATTAGGTAAGATCGCAGTTCTATGTCTTATAGATCCGATTTCAATAGATAGCTTATTTTGAGGAATAATAAACTTAGAAAATACAAGTTTCGGGCAAGAAAAATGATATATAAAAGATAAGATAAGATTTAAAATCACTTTTTTTTCCAAATATATAAAATATTATTAGAATATATCTTTCCATGGATCGTCTACTCTGGCAACACCTTCCACATTGCAAGGGTATGCAACATGTTGTATAATTTTTGCTGTTGCCGTTGTGGCTTGGCCAGCTGCTGGCCTTGCTTTGGACAGCTTGTTGCATATGTCAAGACGGTCAACAACAACAACAACAACAACAACAACAACAACAACAACAACAACAACAACAACAACAACAACAACAACAACTACAACAACGGCATCTCTTAAAGAATAACAAACACCTGCAAAGTCAACTCAAGTCGACTCGACTCAACCGAACCCAACCGAACCGAACCCAACCCGGACTCAACTGCTGCGCATCTCTTGCCATCTGGAAATCTATCCAACTCTTTGGCTATCTACATATCTATTATGACTGGTGCATGGTTCGGTTCGGTTCGGTTTGGTTTGGTTTGGTATAGTTTGGTCTGGTCTTAACTCCGATTCCTTTCTCTTTTCCCAAACAAATATCACGAAACACAAAACAAGCAAAACAAACGCGTAAATAATAGAACCAAAATCAAACAAAAGCCCAGTCAAATGGTGCGCATATTTCATCAAAAATATGCCCTATAATATGCTGAAAGCGATAATATATCTTGCCCATGGAGGGAGATGGAGTGAAAAAAGTATCAGATTATGATTTAAGCTGCTGCTGTTAAAACTTATTGGCATCATTTATATTGCTTTAAAAACCTGATAAAAGCCTAAAACTGAAGTTAAATAAAAATTTTTATTAATAGCAAAACATGGCGCCAGATTAAGTTGTCAAAAAGTGATTCTTATAGATAATGTTCGAGTGATCCTGAGGCGGGCACTAAGAGATTTTTGATACTCTTTGGAAGAACTTAGTATATGGATTTTGTAGTAAAGTCTGAGGGAAGCGTTGGAGGAGTCAAGGGGTGCCTTCAGGATCGTTAGGAATCGATGGGTAACTCTGACTGTCTGCCTGTATTAACCTGTTCGTCTATGTGTCTGGAAACAATTTTCCTAGCATATGAGTCCTCTTGTTGTAATTTGGTATTATTTTCAATTGTTTCGGAACGGGTCTACTAGATAAGTAGACAGACAGACAGGGTGATGGATAGACAAACGTATGGACAGACGGGTAGAAGGATAGACATATAGATGGATGAGCAGTCCATTGAAATAAGTTGAGTTCAATTACTATATCATATTTCTTTTGCATTATGGCTTAATTTCAAATTTGCTTATAACTTCTGTATTTTTTAAGCTATAACTTCTAAATTTTTAATATATGAAAATAGACCTACTAACTTCATATCCACCAAATTTCATAACGATTGGACGAATGATGCGGCACATAAGGCTCATATAAATCTGAGTTCATATGCTCTATTGACTCCTTTACTACTTCAGCTCCATAGAATGGAATTGCCTGAAACTAGATGGAGTTTTGTATATTTTCTATGAATTCCTATCTTCAATAGAGTATTTAATTCTCGAAGTGCCGAAAACAAATTCAACTCATTTGTTTCAAGTGTTTTTTAGCCCATAATTTTCGCCACCCGAAATTAATGGCAAAAGTTACCTGCTTGAGTATTTAAAGTTTCAGAATATAGTGTTTCCTATAATTCTAATAAAGTTGTTATACTTTCGACTCCAATAACTTCAGCTTTAGTCGGGGCGTATCGCTCATTTATAATGGTTTCCAGGTGTGAAAAATGTTCTCAACTTACGCAAGAGTGAGAAATGTTTTGATTTCAGACAAACAAACGCCACAGGAGCTGAAAAGTTTTTGGATTTTCGACCAACTCAAGTAGGTCCAACTCCAACTCCAACTCCAACTCCAACTCCAACGCCAAGCTTAGCTGCTTCTTCTTCTGCTACTTTTGGGCCCTTTCAAAATTATTTAAATTCTTGACTTGTTGGCTTTTCTTAAATACGAATGTGTATTTATTAGCGATTAGGAATCGAAACATAAATATACATAGTATATGAGCAGACGAAGGGGGCCGTCGTTTCTTCTATTGAATTCAATTCTCTGGGGAGTTGGGGGTTGAGTCCGAGGTTGAGGTTGATATTCTTCAACTGCGGCATAGATTAGAATTAAGAATTTACTGTGAAATTATGCAAATCGTTGCTAACAAATTTTCGAAAGTGTCAAAAGCTTAAAGAACTTGAATCTTATATAGAATCGGATAGTCTGACATGATACGAGCATGTTGTGTGCGCTATGCTAAGTTAGTAGATTGTCTAACCCTTCAGAGTCTTCAGAGTCTTCAGTTTCTACTTGGTAACTGATATCTTTATCTGTTTCGGGTTGTCTCGTTAGCAAAGCCTTCCAAAACTTATTAGACAGTGGAAGGTGTGAAAAGCCACAACAACATTTGGTCAGAGCGCTTGGGGGCAGGGGACTATTTGGAATGGGTATCGGAATGGGTATCGGAATGGGTATCGGAATGGGAATTGGAATGGGAATGGAAATGTGAATGTAAACGATTCTTCATTCTTCATTCGATTTGGCTCGCGCTAAAGTTCAAAAACACATCGTGTTGCCGGCAGATGAATCAATTGAAATGCAAATGTCGCAGCAGTCGAGAAAATAATATTTGAATACAAAATGACAAATCGTTGAATTATGAACAAGTCGTACCCCTGACCCCGCAGCATCTCCACAAAATTTAGGGATTTGTGCGTTCGATAGAGATGATTCTTTAGACATTTTTCTTCGTTTGTTTGTGGCTTGTGGCTCACATTTTATTGATAAAAACTAGTTGATATAATTGTCAGAGTGGTTTATGATGTAGTTGGATCATATAGGACTTGAAAAGTGCTGGAACTAGCTGCTATATTCATTGAACTATTCGGAAAATTTCACATTGATGCATTAATAGATACAGCAGATATTCAATGTGGAAATTCACAAACCATATGCAAAAAGGAGTGGAAACACTCGACTTTTTGTTAGGTGGAAGCTATATGATATAGAAGTCAGATCTTTTTAAAATTTGGAATGGTGAAAGCTAGTAACAAATCTAAAAAGTTTCAATTTGTAATGTTGTTAAATATGGGAGATATCAGGAAAATATTTAGTTATATGACAGCCACATGATATAGCGCTACGATACGGCCGGTTTCGGCAAATATGCTGACGGTATCAATAGAAGGCTAAAGTACCAAGAATCTTTATATACCAATTGACACTCAAAAGGAGACCGTTTTTGTTCCTGCTGATCATTCTGAAGCTATTTTTTAAGTAGAGTCCCTTCCATGTTTTTCGAATTTCTCCGAAAAAAAGTATAAAAATGTGAAGAAACTTGAATTTTTGGAAACTCACAAACCATATGCGAAAGCGAGTTGAGGCTAGAAAACTAGTTTGTTTAACTTAAGTTTGAAAAGTATCGCAGCTATATGATATAGCAGTATGATCCTTATGAAATTTGGTGGTGCGGATGATAACAAAGAATATTAAAAATATGTGAGATTTCAATTCATAATATTTAAAAACATGGGAAATATAGGCAAAATCGACTTTTAATTGTATGATATTGTGATGTATGGTGACTGATATTAATGGAAAGCTGTGTCTAAGACGCTTCCTTTAATGCTTTAATAATGTTTTTCTATTATACTGTTTTCAATCAACTTAAAAGATTCTTCACATAGCGTAATCTTGGGCTATAAATTCAAGGTTCCCTTAAAAAAGTGTCTTTAAAACAGTGAGATGTCACCTCAAAGACAGTATTATTATAAGCCATCTTCATATTCTCTTATTTAAAAAGATTCCATATAAGTTTCATTTATCTGATCTACAAAAAATACCTATATTACCTGGAATATTTTAACAATTTTAAAATTTCAAACGTCAAAACACAAAGCAATTCCCAAAAACAAAACTCTATATAGTAGTTGAATTCCCTTCCAATAAATTATTTGCCCAACTCGATCCGAACAAAGCCAGATACCCATTGCCGTTAGCAAGTAATAATATTATCATAGATTGCAACTTAATCAAAGTTCCAACTTCTACTCCAATTTCTGGTCTTCATGTCTTTTAGTTGCCGCTTGTCTTATCTAAAATTACAATTTCAATTCCAAATATATATAAATTTCCAACAATTTATGTATCTTAATTGTGCCCCAAAGCGCAGCTGTATTCAAAGTGTGAATGAATGTAACCTTTGGTCAAAATATTTCAATCGATTGTTCAAAAACTTCCCGAAAATCCCTCGAAAGCAGCTGCCCTCGTATTTCATTGCCTAAGTTTTCCACAAGTGGCAGCCGGATCTTTGGGTTCTGTGCCCTTCTCACGATCTTTATATTTATTTTTTTTGGCTACTTTAAACATCGATATTTATGGCTAATCATTTTGGTGTATATCGTGTTGCTCTCTTGTTATCTTCCCCTACCACATTTGCATTCAAGTTGAGTGAAAGGTGTCGCCTTTGATACCAAAATGATCATTTAGTTGCCATAGAAAGTTCCCAAATGAACTATGCAAATGTCTGAAAAACTTGGATGAATTATTGATTCCTGGGGTCATGGCATTGGGTGAACGGAAGTGGCGCATGTTATGGGTAATATCTATTAATTTCACTATATTTTCTATGGTACGTCATCTATTAGTATTTCATTCCAGTGCTTCGAATTTTCGATATTACATTTTGTATACTCTGTTTTCATGAAAAAAGGGGAAAACAGTTGTTCACAGAGGTTGATATCTCCCAGCTTTTAAAGTATATAAAAAGTCAAGTCGATTGGAATATTTTCCTCTGTCTATTTGATCTCAGAGACTATAAGAGCTAGATACATCAAATTATGTACCAAAACCTATTATTAAGCGCAATTGTCAAGGTAGAATCATAAAATTTGGTACAGTGGTGCAGGTATACATTATAAGGAATGGAGCACTTAAAGATTTTGGACTACGCTCCTTCTTCCTTGGATAACCAAAAACCGACTACATGTACAACTTAAAATATTTAACCTACGGATTGAGTATTTATACATATACAGAAGCACCTTAAATGTACTCTGAAAATTGTATTAGAATTGGACATCAATTTTGAAAGATATTTAAGTATATGTCTTAAATTTGAATACTGGAACTCTTTTATCTAATTTTATGTATTATTTCAATATCAACGTATGCCATTTGATTTGGAATTATCATTTTATTCCATTTCATAATTATACCCTCATCCTCCCAGAAAATCTTTCCCTTTCGCATTTATACGCTGATCTTCCTAGATAGTTATTCCATTTCATTCCATACCATTCCTATTCCATACCATCTCCAAAATTTGCTTAATTGCTTATGCCCCTCGATCCCATTAAATCGTACCCATCAATTTGTAATTAAACTACCATATGTTTTGATATCCAATCCAATCCATTTCTCGATTTCTGGGTCCAATCGTAAAATCTTAAGTCGAGCTTGTTAACATTTTTAATGGCCTCTCCGACGCATATTTAATACTTGGCGACAACACTTTGGATACTTTATACGTTTTGCTAAATCTTAATCACCCTCACCGCCCCCTCCACGCCCCCATTACGCCTCTGTCACGCCTTTCACAGCCTCTCTCCAGATTCTATCTCAATCTATGCGCTGCCAATTTGCGTTTCTATTGACAAATATTTTAAGATTTTTTATGCTTCGCATGCGAATGAAGCGTCCGTCCGTCCGTCCGTCTGATCTGTCCGATCCGACTGTGCGTCTGTCAGCAACGGCATTAACTTCACGCCGTAACCAAGTCGGGCCAAGTTCTTTCTTTTTTCCTCTATCGGCGGCGGGCAGTCGATGCTAATATTTGTCCCAATAAATTAGCCGCTCTTTAGCTCTTTAGCTCCGTGGCGTTTCGGTTCAGTCCCCTTCCCGGTGCGTCGCATTATGCAAAGCTATGCGATGTTAATTCCCTGGTATTCCATGGAGATTGATGATGAGATTTTTGACACTAGGCTTTAATCGGCTAATTTTTCTTTATCTGTGACATAAACCAAATGAATTTTTTATTGTTTTCCAACAAACTTGTAAATCTGCCAGATATTTTAACATAATTTTTACAATCGTTAAGCTGAATTGGGTTAAATTATTATTGAACGATTTTGAAATATGTTCGGATCGGCGGGGGTTTGGGAATTAATGGAATGTTTTGGCTGAAAATGGCTTAAAGAGCTTCTTAATATTTTTAATTTGGAAGAATTCATATTAGCTTTAGAGTTGTGTATATTAGGATTTCTATAACTATGGATCCAGTGCAGATTTTTGTTTGAAAATTTGTATAAAGTCGCTCGAAAGGCTCATAATTATATTTTTTAAAATTTCATATCTTGAGGTTTTTATTGATAAACGAAAATTATGTTCTTTACTTTTTATTCCTACAGATACTTTATAAATGATATATGACAGTTAAGTGTTACAGCTTTAAAAGAGTCTCTCCGGAAGAATGTTTGTTGCATCGAAAGAAGCATATTAGCTTTAGAGTTGTGTGTATTTATAATTCTATAACTTACGATCTAGTGAAGATTTTAGGTTGAAAATTTGTAAATTCGCGCTCGAAAGGCTAATAATTGTTTTTATTTAGTATCATAACTTGGGTTTGTTATAGAGAAATGAGAATATTATTACTTTATTAAAGATAGATGACAATGAAGTGTGGATCACCAGACACTTTCCGTGAAATGCTTTTGGAACAAGAATATTTGATAAACTTATTATATGATGTTTGTTCGGAAACTTATCAGATCCGAAGGTAGTTTCATGAACAGGGCATTGTATGAGATGATATGTTAAGGTCTCCAGAAATAAAGAGTACTACTATTTTATATGGGTAATCTGCTTAGAACTAAAAAAATTAAAAATTTTATGATGACCTTGAAGAAAACCATAATATTTTTCTTAATGCGACCTTTGGAATCCCATTATATGGCCATAGCAGCCCCATTGGGTCAAAGATTGAAGCACTCTTGTCTTTTTTTTCTGATTCCTTCACTGAAGATCTTTTTTTTACCTGGTAGGATTTCAAATCCAACCAGGTTTTTCTAGGAGGGTCTTGACATGCGTGGGAATCGAACCCACACCTCTTGTTTGGCGGGACAGTGCGCTACACTGGTCCACCGAGGCCCCTCTTTGGTATCCCAACATGAAATATAGCTTGTGGCTGGAGGATCTTTTCGAATTTTCGGAATTAGTAAGAATCTGAATAGAGATATGGTATGATAGCTAACGAATGATATATAGCAAGAGGTGTACGGAGTATGAGGTAACAGAGACTCGAAGGCTCCCCATAATGCTCTACCGCTGAACACATTAGACATCTTCAAAATGGTAGGACTTAGGAGACTTATGTTTATATAACCTTACTTTAGATATGCCGCATTTGTATTAGTTTTAGACCGGAAATACCATGAAGCATAACTTTGAGCTATAGTGCAATATATCCCAAATAACTCCAACCAATTTTATTCAAAAATTTTACCATAATTTTTCATAACAATTCCAATGGCAGGGGTCAAAAATTGTGCCCATTTCCAGTGTTGCAGCGTTCCACAAAACTATTTCGATGACCGATTATTATGCAAACCGATCGAATTGCAACGTTTATATATATGTATATATATATCTATATTATATATCAGAGTTGAGACTTTCTTTTGATATTGGGCAAATGCAAATTGAAACAATCAAATAAAGTGGACAAAAAACTAAAAAAAAAGGTTTATTTTTTTTGCAAAATCGAAATATAATAAAACGATAATGATGAGGCGAGATTTTGAACAAAAGCTTTTTGTTAGGTTGCCCAAAAACTAGTCAACTATTTGGTAACGGTTTTAATTGTCAACGTGTGGCACCAACACACAGACGGGCACACCGATAGAGCCACGGATCAGGTCTCTCATCGACGTTTTTGATAGAGTTTCTTCTTCGGTCTATTGTCTGGCGAGTGTATTGACTCAGATTGCCAGACAATAGTCCTGATTTTTATTGTTCAAATAGTTGATCAACCAGCAGCAGCAGCACTCAAAATATATTCGTCAGATATCAGAAAATAATAATAACAATAAATCGAACAAAAGCTTGTCATAAAATTTATTATGTTTTACCGATATTTGAGCGTTGTTTTATTTAAGTGCCTCTCGCTTAGCTTCAGCTTCTGCTTCTGCCCCCAAAGCCCCTCGACAACTGCCTATCTATTTATCTATCTGTCTGTTTATCTATATATCTGCCGATCTGTCTGTCAGCTGTTCATTATTTATGTTCTGCAAAATATATACAAACAATTCTGATTGCATACAAAATTTGTTTTATATTATCGACTGACTGAGTGACATGATAACAAGCGAATTGTTATAGAGCTTTTGCCTTTTGGGTTATTGAACCTGATCTGATCGCAACTTCTTCTACTTCTCCTTAGACATTTCTCTAGAACCACTTTTTACCATCTGCCTTTGGGTTTGGGCGTTTGTTTTTATTGCGCTTTTAATTAAATACTCAAACAAAACCATAATTGGTTTATAATGCTTATAAAAAGATAGAGAAAAAGATCCTATTCAATTTTACTTTTTAATGCCCCGAGAGGCGGCTATAAATTTTTCAATTTACAATTTTCTTAACTGAGACAACTTGAAAGAGCGATCGGACAGGGCGACAAATGCAAAACACGTGTGTCCAATTTACAACATGGTGACAGACGGGTCGTCGGGTTAGACGGACAGACAGACGGACGGAGGGATAGACGGACGGACAGAGACTTGACGAAATCCTCAAAGACTAACAATAAATTCCATTAGAGATGCAACAAACTGGGAACTAGAAGCTCGCTAGATCGTGAGTTGTGAGAAATATGAAAACCCCGAAGAAGCTGAAAATATTTGTAAATATGTAAAAGCTTCCGGGCTTATTCCATAAGTTGTCTCTATAAAGTATAAGTAAACTAAAAAACAATAAAGACTGCAAGCCCTCGAGCCAAGGTGAGAAGAAAACTTAAACGTTATCACACTTGGTTATCCATCCATCTATCCATCTGTGTGATCAATCGCAATCGATCAGATCGGTCACTGTAGCTACCATACAACTGAAAGTCATTTTACTTCATATTTATCATGTTTTTGAAGCAATTACAATTAAATTTAATAAATACGCAAGTTTTTCCATTATTTATCGTTCCACCAAATTTCAAAAAGATAGGTCCATAAATACGGAACTTATGCATCGACAAGAAATCATTCTCCTTCATGTTTTGTAAACTTACTTTGCTTGAAAATAACATAAGTTAACCGAATGTGTGTGTTGTACAATCGGACTGAGTTTGAGAAAAGTATTTGATATAACAAACGTTCAAATCACCACAATTTTGAGTTCAATATGTGTGCCGATGTATAGAATTCGCCTCCACACTTCGAAACAAATATGAAATCTTCAGTGAGCCGAAGATGAAGGTTAATTTTTTACATAAAAACTGCGAAAACCTAACCGATGTTCGAATCATCGTTTAGGCAAAGAAAATTTTGGGATTTTTTTATTATTCTTTTGTAAACCCATTCGAGCTGAAAACATTATTGTAAAATTAGACTGAGTATTGAGCCAAGGATGTATTAGGAAGTTCGCAGATTCGAATCACCGTTGGAAGATGTGTACCACCCCAATCTAAAAAAAAAATTCAAAAGCTCATACGAGGTTCGAATCACCGTGGTGTCAAAGAATTTTCTCAATTCTTTTCAATTCAATATGCAAGAACTTATATATTCCGTCTTAAACTTTAAATTAAGTTAAAAATCTGCGAAGAACCAAAGATAAAGGTTGATAAGTTCGAAAACCCATTAGAGCTAAAAACATGGTCTCCCTAGCCTTAATTGAGCCCCAAAGCAAATGAGTTGTCGATGAGTTTCTTTGCTGAGCTGCAATATATCTTCCTGCGAAATCAAGACATCATTCTTTGACCAAATGCACAGCACTGCGCCTCTTCACAATCTAATGAAGAAGGAGATGGCTAGAGGCAGAGTGAGTGTGCGTGAGAGAGAGAGAGAGAGTTAGAGCGGGGCAAGTGGATTGGATTGTTGCAACGCCTTATGCGTGTTGGCCAATTGCATGTTGTATCGTGGCTCTAAAACGTGTGTAATACGCTTTGACCATCTCTAGGAACGGCACCCAAGGCCCAAGCGTGTGTGCAACACTGTTGCCCATGTTGCCTCTGTTGCCCATGTTGCATATGCAAGGCACTCGCTTGGTCAGCAAATTAACGCTTGATTAAGAATGAGGCTGAGACAGTGGCAGCAGCATGGGCAGGGGCAGGAGGTAGAGCAGCGGCTGGGGCAGCGCACAGTGGGCCCAATGACATATCATATCATACTCTTTTCGAAGAAAATACCATATGTAGTTTGTACGAAAGTATGTAATGCCTTAAAGGAAACGTCGTAGACCCCCAAAAGCTGTCCGTCTGTCTGTCCGTAAGTCCGTCTGTTCGTCTGTCCGTCTGTATGTATGAAAAATAGTCTCTCAGTTATTGAGCTTCCCTAATGAAACTTGGCTCATGGTATTCGTTTGCTGTGCGTCAGTACATTTGTCGGAACTGGTCGGATCGGACCACTATATCAAATAGCTCTCATATAACCATAAATGCCCATATTTCCCATGTTTTTCAACGAATTGAACTGAAAGCTTACACACCCCCAAGATTCGTTATTATCTATCGCTCCAACAAATTTCATAAAGATCGGACCTTTATATCATATCGCTCCCATATAACCAAATATTGTGTTTGCTCATATTTGGATAATCACTGTCCCGCCGAACAAGAGGTCGTGGGTTCGAGGCTTACTCATGTAATTATCATGCTTCAAATGACCATATAGCATAATTCTAAAGTTAATCGGGTTTAGATTATAGTTCTTTTTACAAATCAATGGCAGCTATCGTTGGCGCATTTGGGATTGAAATACGAGGGTGAACTTAAAAGTTTTCCAGCCATAAGACTCTAGAAACAAAAGGCTTCAAGGTTGGCAGAATGGAATTTTTCAGGATTTTTTCGGTAGCCTCGGTGGACCAGTGGATAGTGGATGTACCATTCCTAGAAAGTGACGAAATGTATCTATGAGCTACAAATTTTATGCTTGAGTCATAAAATTTGGTATGTGGGTGCCCAAAGAGCCTATAAATTAAATATTATCTAAAATCCTTATCATAATGGTTCCAATTGAATATATCTTCATGACAATGTTATCAACCAATCCTGAAAATTTCAGAATAATGGGATTATAAACAACGAAGTTATAAGACTCAGAAATTGTCGAAAATGGGCTAAAATGGCAAAAGGTGAAAAATGCATTATGATATACCTGGCGGCTAAACGTAGTATTTGGCCCACTGTGCAACGGTGGCAGAGTCAAGCAAACACTTGCCAAGTGCTTGGCGATGCGATGTGCTGCGGCTACTGCGAGTGGCACTCGAGAGGCTCAGAGTGTTGGCTCAACGTCCTACTGCGGGTTGTCGTTCTGGCCACTTGGCGCTGCAGTTGGAGATGGGAGACGGAGCTGCAGACGGAGCTGGAGACGGAAGACAGAGAGGAAGACTTAGGCTCAGTTGGCCAACTGCCTTGGCCATTGTCTGTCCCCAATGTCTGTTTGCATTGGACTATGCTGCTGCTCCCTCTGCTGCTCCCTCTGCTTTGTGTGTGTGTGTGGCTGTGTGTGTGTGGCTGTGTGTGTGTGTGTGTGTGTTGCCTCTGTGGCACTTTGGCGAAAATGTGTTGCTAATTGTTGCACTAAACTGTTGTTGGCATGCGTTTGACAGTCAGTCCAAGTGATGGTCATCAAATTGGCAACAGGCATGGTTACAGCTTTTTAGCCTTGCCTTGTTCAACTTGGCCAAATTGCCCATCATTTGTACGCGTGTGTGTGTGTGTGTGTGTGTGTGTGTGTGTGTGTGTGTGTGTATGTGTAGATACCCTGACAGGTGAGAGGTATTATAAATTTGTTAAGAAAAAAGCGCGTAACGCATTGCAATTAACACGCATAAAGCCATAAAATATACCGTACGGCTATAGGCCAATTGTGTTCTTGTTGTTGTTGTTGTGGGCATTAAGCGAAGGAAATTTTGGTAATAGACACATTATTGGAAGTATATGGCCATTACAAACCCATTGGGTCAAAGCCTGAAGCACTATTTGTCTTATTTTCTGCTTCCTTCACTGAATATCTTTTTTATGTGGGTGAATTTCAAATCCTACGCCATAACCTAGTTTTTCTAGGAGGGTCATGCCTATATACAGTACAGTGTACAGTGTACAGTGTGCTATACACTGGTCCACAGAGTACCCCCAAAGTTCTCCCAAATCTTGTATAAAATTTCTGAAAAAATCATCGCAAGTTTCGAACAAATTGAGCAGTTCGAGGAAGTGTTTCTCCAGGCACAAACCCAATTTTTCATGGTATTTACTTTAAGATATTACAGAGAGAAAAAATACTAAATATATATGTACTAAAAAAAAATGCATATTAAATGGATAGTTAGGATGGGATGTTATGTGCAACGGTCCACCGATGCCCCACAATAGACACAATTAGCTAAATTTTCAAGCTATTTAAGCTCAATATGGATCAATACGTCCGGTCCTTTATCTATATATTTGAAAACAGCTAGGTTTTGATAAGCTTTGAAGATCATATTTATACTTTGATATAATTACAATATTTTTGCTGAATATCTAACTAGTAAGCTCTAGTCAAATGAGCTCGACTACGAAATACCCTGAACATAACAATCGTATCCGTCATTGAATAACTTTTTTACGTGGTTGAAATTCAAACCCCACGCTACAACCTAGTTTTTCTAGGAGGACCATGTAATCGACATGAGTGGGACTCGAACTCACAGCCTCTTGTTTGGCAACAGTGCGCTAATCACTGGTCGAGCGAGACCCCCAATAACTTGAACACCTTTTGTAAGAACTATCGTAATTTTCAGTGTCAGTTTTATAAGTATACTTTGGAGACCAAATTTAGTCATATTGTTGTTAATATATACAAGAAAAAATAAAATTTGGTTCATAATTTTGTGTCTCTAGCTGATAAAGTCTCCGAGATCGAACAGACAGACAGAGTTGTCTGATGATGCTGATGAAGAAAATTGGTCTGTAGCACTCTTGGTTAGGCAAATTGACCATCAAAAGGCTTTTTTACTGAAACTTCCGATATTCCAACGAGATCAGTGAGTTCGCAGATTGTAAATTGTCATGTTGGGGTACCAATTCTTTCAATTTCTTATCGTTTTCTGGTCAATTGATGTTGATGACCGTCTTGACTGTGCTTCGCCTTCAACGCTTTCTCGATGCTTTTTGAATATTTTATATGGATATTCTTATAAATCCTTTCTCGACCCTCTTTGAACATTCTATACCACTAAAAAATTCTTGTTCTTAATAGAGTTTGCACACAGAAATTAAGGAAATTAAGCTTTACTCTCGCCACGCATTGCAGGGCATTTACTAGTCGTGCATGACTTTCTAATGCACTTCTGTCTGTCTTTGGGCAATTAGTTTTGATTGAGTTATTAAAATTCTTGTTTACACAAAATGCACAATCAATTAGCAGGCGAACACAACGGTTCCCCCGCTGCCACCCTAAGCCGGTTCGGTTCGGTTCGAGTCGGTCTCCGATCCCCAGACCTCCCTGCATGTGCTCTATGTATGTTACCCAGTCCAAACACTCCGTAGCTCTGCGATTTAAGTGCAACTAATTTTCGTATATTATTTTTATTATATTGTCTAATTGCATTTTAATATCTTTGGAGCTTGTGAACTTCCGCAGCTTCCGTTGGGCGCATCGGGCTTCCGCCCGATCTTTTCAGGATGTGAATCTGCGGAATTTACCATCGCAATTTGCCTAAGAAATTGAATCAATTTCAATTTAATGCACATTTTCTTGGCTTTTTTTTTACCGTCTGCCTCATTAGGAGGATTGGAGGAATCGGTGAGATCGGGGGGCCTGGAGGTTAGGCCATGTTATCAATTAGCATTTGCCGCCTCTGATTTAATGCTGGCGACACAATTTGCATGATTATGCGGACAGTTCCGGTCGGTTTTATATAAACACTTGCGAGTGCCCCGATCAAATTGCAAATCAATTTTGTATCTCATTGCATCTCATTTGCGGCTGCAACGCGGCAACGCTCGGAACGTCTCGGAACTTGGGCAGGTGCCTGGCCAGACTAACTGTTGTTAATGATACAAAGATATATATATCTATATCTATATATATATTTATATATATTCAGCTTCACGTAATGCCCATTAATGCAACTGAGTCAAATGCAAAACAATAATTGTCACCTGCCACAGGCAACGCACAGAGTCACATAATAACCCAAGCACTTATGCAGATGTTGCACATAACATCCCATCCTATCTATCTATTTAATATGCAGTATTTATTTAGTATTTTTTCTCTCTCTGTAATATCTTAAAGTAAATACCATGCTAAATTGTGTTTGTGCCTGGATAAACGCTTCCTTGAACTGCTCAATTTGTTCGAAACTTGCGATGATTTTTTCAGAAATTTTATACAAGATTTGGGAGAACTTTGGGGGTACTCTGTGGACTAGTGTATAGCACACTGTACCGCCAAACAAGAGGTTCGAGTTCGAGTCGCGCTCATGACCCTCCTAGATTAATTATTTGAAGATCTACTAACCATTATATAGTATTATTGTTCCAGAGCTTCTGCATCATTCTGCAATTGCCAGAGTCCACTTGAACTAATTATTCGGCTCATTCGATCCACCCAACTAGGCAAGTGCTACAGATATCTACCTGAAACTTTTAAGAACTAATCCTTTCTATTTAACCAATTGATTAAAACAAAAAAACTACCAAAGATTTGTTTGCTTAACGATATAAATGAAGAATTAGCAATCATCATACCCATCACACTCACCCATCACTGCTCCCTAACTCAACTACTCAAACAGCCCTCGTCTTTCTAATACTTTAGTTTTTACCTTTTGTCTTTAATAAATTTATACAAATTTTTACGACTTTTGCATAATTAGCCGTTTTTTTCATCCATCGATTGGCTTTTTGCCACATTTTATAGCCAAATCTAAATTAATTTATATTTCACGATTTTTATGTAAATTTAATGCACTTTTAATGAATGAACTCACAACTTGTTTCTTGTTATTAATATTAATTAAGTTAAAGTGTGGATAGAAAGATGGGGATTATGGCTAGAGGAAGAAATTCTTTACAATTCGATCCGGGGATTATTTAAAAGCCATTCAAAGCCAAATGAAAGTGTCATATGTCAAAAACAATATGCAATTAAGCTCAAAAATATAGTTTCAAATGGTCAAATTATGGATGAAATTTCCTAGGAAATTATGCAGTCAAATAGAACAGTAAATTTTAAGGCGAAAGATGCAAGAAAGTTTATGTCGGTTGCTTATAAATTCATAAACTTGGAAGTTTATGTATAAGAATTTTATGATTTTGGCAAGAGTTCTTCGTATTTTACAAGAAATTGAAAAATTTAATTTTGAAAAGAATTGTTTTTGATTTTTAAGATAATATTTAATTGTTCTAAGAATTGATCCCACTCTGATGATCTTAAAATATATAAATATTTACTACTTTCTGGAGTCTTATGGCTGAAAAACTTTTGAGTCCACCCTCGTCTGTCAATTCAAGCCAAAATGACACAAATTTAGCCATTAGTTTGTTAAAAGAACTCCAAGAACTAAGCCCGATTAGCTTTAGAATTATGCAATATAAATAATGCATGGCGATTTGGAGCAAAAATGTATCTTGTATCTTTTGAATTGTATCTGGAATTTTGTAGCTTATGGCGTGGGCGTGGCAGCAACGTAGGCGTCTCGAAATGTTGCCCATAGCATACCAACAGGCGTTGCGAGTCTGGGCCACCAGAGGAGGGACCAGACGAGACGAGTCGGGCCAAGAGCGGTTCAGGCCAGGCTGGGACCAGGCCAGGCCAGGGCAGAGCTGGCTAATTGGCATGCGTCGTCGACGTCGTCGTCAGCGTCGTCAGCGTCGTCGTCTGTTGCCTGTCAGTCCAGGAATTTGTGCGCCCAAAATTGGCAGCTATTGTGGCTGGAGGAGGCTCTGACCTACTTTGGCGCCAGTGCGCTTTTGGCTTAAATCCAAAAACAGTCAACAGCAAATTGTTGCATTCGTGTGTATCTGGCAGATACTTTTTTTAGTTTTTTTTCAGTTTTTTTTTAGCCTTTTTTTCGTTTTCATTTTTGCTTTTATTGATGCCTCGCTGACAAATTATCATATGCCTACACTTCCTCACCTCTCCTCCCTCCGCAGGCACCCTCCTCTGGCTCGGGCTTCCTCTGTTTTGTGGCCCAAAATGGTTTTGTGGCGGCTTTTTGCAATTTTCATATTGCAATTTTAGCCCGACGCTGTCCGTTTTTCAAGCATTTAACTGATAATTGATTGATTTATTGCTTTATTGTTTGCTAAATCAGTCACAACAACAACAAGCCACAACAACAACAAACCGCAGAGTGCATAAAACAAAAAGCCATATCCCAACGATCCCAACGATCCCAATATCGATCTTAAAACGCCTCTTGATACAAACAACTGATAAAAAACATCGAGTTAAGGCCAAAAAAATGCTGAACTTGGCGCTTCCCGACATCAAACTCTTGTCATCTGGCATTGCCAGGGACTGGGAGCGGGGGTCAACAGTGGCCGGGTACAGGGTATAGCATGCACCAAAGGGTAGCCGCAACTGAGTTAAGGTCTTGTTTCTTTTTATACCCTTTGCGAAGAATATAGTATATTCGCTTTGTCCGGAAGTATGTTATGCCTTGAAGGAAACGTCGAAGATCACCAAAAGTTACTTTCAGAGTGGTCAGGAGGACTCAAGGAAGAGGATTGTCTGACCGTAAGTCCGTCTGTTTGTCTGTCCGTCTGTCCGTCTATCCGTCCCTATGTATGCAAACTAGTCCCTTAGTGTTTCAGCTATCCTAATTAAACTATGGACATAGCCTTCATTCTTTTGCGTCAGCACATTTGTCGAAACCGGTCGGATCGGACCGCTATATCATATAGCTCTCATATAACCATAAATGCCCATATTTCCCATGTTTTCTAACGTATTGCACTAAAATTTAACATACTCCCAAGATTCTTTATTATCTACAACTCCACCAAATTTAATAAGGTTTGGTGTTCTATATCATATTGTTGCCATATAACCATAAACCGCCTTTCCCCTCATTCCCCACGTTTTCCAACTTAGTATACTCAAAGTTCACACACTTCCAAGATTCGTTTTTATCTACTGCTCCACCATTTCATACTGATTGGACTACTATATCATATAGCTACGATATAACCAGAAATCGGTTTTGCCAATAGTTCTCGTGTTTTCCAACATATTGGGCTTAAAGCTTATACACTTCCTAGATTCGTTATTATCTACTATTTCATTAAATTTCATAAGGATCCAACTTGTACATCAATAGCTGTCATGTAACCATAAATCGATCTTGCTCATATTTCCCATGTTATCTAACGTATTGGATTGAAAGCTCACATACTCCCAAGATTCGTAATTATCTCCCGCCCTACCAAATTTCATAAGGATCGGATATCATATAGCTGCCATTTAACCATACATGTTGGTCATATTACCCATGTTTTCTAACATATTGGACTCAAAGTTCACTTACTCCCAAGATTCCTTATTATCTACCACAATCTTTGAAAAGAGCATAAAGTCTTCGGCGCGCCGAAGATATTCCTTCCTTACTTGTTTCTTTTTTCTTTACTTTTTTTTTTGGACTTGTTTCATAAACGTTGACACCGCGAAGGACACAACACGACTCTTGCCCTGGCTTCCTTACCGACTTCCTTAAGACTGTCCGAGCTGTTTGCGCAGATGATAAACGATGTTAAGCTATGGGCTAGGGCCTGATCATTATATGGCGATAAGATCCTGCTAATGGAGTCATAATATATGAAAATATGCATTAAAAAACTTAGCTTGGGGAACGACGACTTATATAGAGAGCACAGGGTATTCACTTGCTGTTGTGTGAAGGGACTTGCAAGTGTTAAAATCATGCTTAATAGATTGAGTCTTTATAGCATTTTATGAAACTCTCAACTCTCAACCAAATAAAAAATAAGACAGAGTCTTGGAGTCGAGAGTGCTCGACTTGGGATACCTTGATTTCGTACTGCGTATGCTATACACGGATCTTCATAGCAAGTTCGTAGCTTTTTTAGTTTCCGGAATCGACACGTTCATATAGACGGACGGACATGGCTATATCAGCTCGGCAATTGCTGCTTGTGGAGTCTGATACGCCTTCTTCCGCCTGTTACATATATTCCATCAAAACTATCATACCCTTCTTTCCATTTTTCACATGGGATCACTGTATAATCATAAACAGATGGATTGATCGACAGACGGACAGATAACCTGACAGATAAATAGGGAAGCCAATGGTCAGACAGATGGACATATAGATATATATTATATGATCTGACAGACAGTTATTCAGGCATAGTTCATTCGACAGACATACAACAACTGGGGCCTCTCCTTCAACTGTATGTTAAACAATCCAATATATCTTTATTATCAACATAAAATTGATATCTTTTGGAGAAAATTGTAATTTCTCTTCCAATTTCTGTCTCAAATTCAAAGTTCATTCAATTGAGTTTCTTGACCATAAAGCCTTATCACATAATCCAAATCCCCCACATGGAACAATGTCGAGCACCTGCTGAAGTAAGACAAAAATTTATCCGAAAATGCTGTAAGAATAAACCCAAATCCCAAAGCCGATCCAACAAGAAAAAAAGTTATTAATAAAATATGCAAATAGCTGATGAGCTTAAAGATTTGAAAAGGTCTTAGGAAAAAAAAAATCGAAATCATTAAACCCGGGGCTAATTTCACAGCTTTAAAAATGATTGGTGCGAGATGATTTATATAACGGCTTTCGTTAGTTTTGTCAGTTTTGTCAGATGAACTGTCACGTCTATTAGGAGAGCCTTGGCCATGTCATGGCCAGGGGGAGTTGCAGATGACCCCACATATCTGCCTTTCTCTGCTTCTCTGACAAAACACACATCATCAGCCTGCAGGGTTGACTCAGAGGAGGCTTAATTGCTCCCCAGAAGTAAAATATTTGCCAGAGTTTTAGCTAATGAACTGTTAATTTTTGCCAAAAACTTAAGATACAGCTGACAGCTGAGGAGTGAAAGAGAAAGAGTGAAAGATGTGGACGGAAATGTTGAAAACTTAATTGTGCTTAATGATCCCGAGTTTTGCATTTTTTTCTTCACTCTGTCGTTGTTGTTTTTGGTTTTTTGAATGTAAACCCATTTTCTTGCCCATTGATTTCATTTTTTATTTTCTATTTTTTTTTTTTTTTTTTTGGTTTTTTTTTGGGTTTTTATTGTTGTTTTTGGGCCTTTGATTATGCAAAGTCTTTATTTGGTTAAACGAAGTTTATTTGAAGGAAAACTTTGGGCTGAGAACGAAGAATTCTATACGCTCCCGATGTAAAATTAAATTTATGATATGTCTAGAAAATCACCTGAAAGTTTCAAGACAATTGGAAAAAATGTGGAGGATATAGAACCGGGCGAGAGTGGCCAGTAGTCTACACCGATCGGGTCAGTGTTCTTCTCGAAACATGGTTTCCAAAATCTTTGGTCACAATTTCTTAGAAATAAGAGATTATATCTAATTCAAGGTTTTCCTTTCCTTTCGATTATAATTTGTGATAGAAATCAGACCCAAAATCATAATGTTTTGTTTGAAACTTTGCCAAAAATTCTTATTTTTTTAATCTTTATGTAAATCATGAATTATTATTAAAATGTGGCTATAACAACCCTATCGGGTCAAAGCCTGAATCACTATTTATCTCTATTTCTGCTTCATTCACTGAAGAACGTGGGTGGTTTTTAAATTGAACACCTCAACCAAGTTTTTCTGTTGGGCGGGACAGTGTACTATCCACCGAGGCCCCCTAATCATAAGCTATACTCAATTACTAATCGAATAAATATTACTATTGAAATTAGACGAATCCTACGCTGATCCCGGGTGAAGAACTGTTTTGGAACGTCACGGGAAATGAGCTGCAGCTAGATTTCATTGAAAATTTCACATAATATTGTTCCAATGTTCAGGGGGCCTCGGTGGTCCAGTGGATAGCGCACTGTCCCGCCAAATAAGAGGTGCGAGGTTCGAGTCCCGCTAGAAAAACTAGGTTGTGGCGTTGGATTTGAAATCCACCCACATAAAAATGTTCTTCAGTGAAGGAAGCAGAAATAGAGGAAAATAGAGCTTCAGGTTTTGACCCAAAAGGGTTGTTATGGCCATATAATAATAATAATAATTGTTCCAATGTTGCTCTTTCTTAGCCAAAACAGTTTTAATAAATACATACATTTTTGGAAAATATTTAGTGAAAATAGCTGATTTTCCAGCCCTAAGCTGGAATCGCATTTAATCCCGTAAGTTAGTTCAAACAAATTTATATATTTTAACTAGATGACAGCCTTTTCAAGAAGCCCGATTGTATCCAATACCCTGTATAAAGCAAAGAAACAAACCGAAACAAATTGTGACAACAACTGACAACGACTTCTGGGCCTTCTGGGCAAACTCAAGCCACTCGCGCCAAATATTTGGGAGAACGTTTAGGGCGATTGACTTTCTATGAAGGGGGCATAGATCATTGACTGACTGAATGAATGAATGATATATGAAACACTGAAATATATATTCAATAATTGCAATTGCCGTTGGGTTAGCTGCTGCTGCACAACTCTAATGGCATTTTAATAATAGATTACGATGACGGCGACGACAGCCACCGGAGCAGAGCAGCAGCAGCAGAAGAAGAAGAAGAAGAAGCAGCAGAAGAAGAAGCAGAAGAGAGTAGCTCCATGAAGCTTGGCTGATGAGCTGATGATCGCCCCAAGACAAATGAGCCACACACGACAAAAACATAAAGAAACCAAACAACACCTATGAAAAAAAAGATCTAGAAGCTATATATGTGTGTGTGAGTGTGTGTGTGGTGTGTGTGTGTATATGTGTGTGTGTGACAGTTGACAGTTAGAAAGCACATTCTGAGAAATCGACGAAACGCGCGATTTGCATAATTAAACTCTAATACAAATTGGCAATAAGAATCTTGAAGAAGCCGCAGAAGCAACACACAAAGTCCAAGCCCCAGACCAAGTCCAAGTCTCAGACAAAGTCCAAGTCCAAGTCGTAGCCCCAACTCTGGGCAAACTCTGGGCACAAGGGATAAACTCTGAGAACTTGATTCATGCTCCAAAGTTTTCTGTTTTTTGTTTTTCGCGCTGTCTAATCATGGGCATGATCTATGCGCAGAGTCTGTGTGAAGACAGCTGGGTGGGTTGCTGGAAGATTGGGTGGAGGCAGGCAGGTGGCTCATGGATGAGCAATAACCATGCCAGCAGAGTAGTCACAGAGTCTGGCACTCCACAGCAGACTGTTCTGCACAAAACTCTCACACACTTGATTGCATCACAAGAGCTGGTGATGGGAGTGTTTAGATCCAGCGTTTCGTGTATGCAAAAATCTAACACGAAGATCGTATAAGAACTCGGGGAAAAAATTGAGAGAAATGTTTTGTTTTTATTCAAATTTCTTAAGAAAGTAAGTATAATCTCCATATTGGAAGACTCAGAAATGTTATTTGCAGGATGGTCATATGAAATGGACATATGTTTGTCTGAGGGTCCCTCTGTCTGTCTGGATTTCGTTGGTTATCTGCCCGTCTTGCCCTTCTCAGTTGGTCTCCCTCTCTGTCGGTCTGTATGTCTTCCATCTGCCTGTACGTCTGACTGTCCTTCTGTCTCTCGATCTGCCTCTTGTCTGTCGGCTTGTCTATCGGCCTATCCTTCTGTCTGTCTGTCTATCTGACCGTCTATTTCCCCGTTTATCCGCCTGTCTGTCCGTTCCTGTTAATACTTTTCTGCCGGTCTGTCTGACCATATTTTTCCCAATCTGCCAGTAATACTGCTTGTCTGTCTGGCTTTTCTGTCTTCCGCCTGTATCTCCGTGCTTATTGCCTCTCTGTCCCTCTATCCGTCTGCATGCCAGTCTGATTCTTCATAGTTTTCTAAGCAGTTTACTAAAATGCGTATATGCCTCATGATTTTATGTATAATTTGCACTCTACTTATATTTCTTCTAAGACTATATGAATAATTTTAAAGCCACATTATTTTATATGGAATTCTTCATAGTCTTCTCAGGGGAAGACTACCAAACGTATTGGGATTTACAGAAACGTTACATTTTATGCACTTCCTCCAAAATCTTTTAAGCACTTTTGAAGCCCAAGATTCTATATGGAATTTGAATCTTCATAGTCTTCTAAGCAGTTATGGATTTTGCTTAGCAGATATTTTGCACTCTATCGACTCGTATTTTTTGAAAATGTAAATATACTATATATGAATTGTTTTGAAGCTTTTTGATTCTATATGAAATTGGATTCTTCGTAGTCTTAAAAGCAGACTACTATCCTGCGCATTTAACCTCACAACTTTATATTCAATTCGAGTTTCAAATCGATTGCTCTCAACGCTCTCAAATTCCTTCATTTTCATCATAGTCTTCCAAGCCCAAGACTATCCTGAGACAATGTGCTTCGAGGAGCCTAGATGCTATAAAAACAAGCCAAATACTATGAAATTTGTCAAGAATACTTTGTAAAACTTGGTAGAACACATAAATTTTTGTGTTAGATTCATTTGAAATGAAGTTCATAAGTAAATCTCTGTCGGATTCGTGTTCTGGCTCGTGTAATTCCCATGATATACCAACGTGTGGAGTGCATCTCAAATGATCTGTGGCCCAGGCTCTCTCCCCGTCTAAGTGTGTGTGTGGTGTGTGTGGTATGGTATGGTGTGGTGTGTGAGGAGTGAAGTCTTCAGCTTGAGTCTTCAGCTCAGAAGAGTTGACTTTGTGCCTGGTCACAAAATGGCACAATAAATTCCCATGACAACTAATTTAGCTGGCGGTGATCGGAGTTTTGCGTTGCTTTCTCATCTTTGCCGACATTTGCAGTCTGAGGCTGTGGCAGTTGCAGTTGCATTTTATTGACTTTGACTTTGAATTTGGCTTCAGTATCTATGTGTCTCTCCCAGTATGTGTGTGCTAGTGTGTGTGTGTGTGTGTGTGTGTGTGTGTGTGTGTGTGTGCAACCATTTTGGTTTGAAATTATGTGGCAGCGCCTAATGATTGTCTCCATGGAGGCAGCTGCTACAAAATAAATGCCTGGCATTAAGTATATGCCACGAGTGCCGCTTGGCCCCACTGTGCAACAGTGGCAAAATTAAAACAAGTAAGAAAGCTCTAGTCGAGTGAGCACGACAACAAGATACCCTCATTCCGAGCCTCCATGCCAAATTTCGTGCCTCTAACTGCAATAGTTTCGCCGCCCGGTGGATTCCCGGCGGAATCCATTTTTCACCTTTGGGCATTTTGGCACGTTTTCAGAAACTTCTAGGTCTTACAACTTCGGTGTTAAAGATCTGATCGTACTGAAATTTTCAGGATTGGATTATGACATAGTCATAAAATTAGATTCTGGAATTTATTATGATAGCTATTGTAGAAATTATGAGCACCTATTAAATTTAAGGGAGACCATTTTAGGATGGAAAAAAATTTTGGATGCCACCTTCTGCATGGTGTCTATGGACACCCACATACCAAATTTCATAACTCTTGCATACAATTGGAGGCTGATATACACATTCGTCGCTTTCCCGCACAATGGAGGGATGTATAAAAATTTTGGGAAATTATGTTGTACATTTTACGTTCATGACTCTATTTACCAAATATGGAGATAATAACTCTATAAATGCAAGAGTTATGGCCAATTTATCGAAAAACGAATTTATCGATTATCGGGCGAAGGGGGCGTGGTATTATCGAAATCTCAGAGCATGATATGTGTATTGTACACACGGACCTCCATGCCGATTTTTCAAGTCTCTAGCTCTTATAATGTGAAAAATCAATGTGTTCACACGGACGGACGGACAGACGCACAGATGCTGATCAAAAATTTATATAGTTTAAGGCGTCTGCCACGCCTCCTTCTGCCTGTTACATACATTTGCACAAACTTAATATACCCTTCATACCAATTTTCAATTGGGATCAGGGTATAAAAAGAAAACACACACATTCCCACACACACACACACACCCGCCCACTGCGAAGTGGCGCAAAATACAATTATTAACTCTTTTTGCAACCAGGTTGCAAGTAGAAGCTGCCCGGCGGCTGTTGCTACCAATCTTTGATGACATTGATCCGCCGCGAATGTTGGCCCCGTCCATCAGGCTGTGTCAGGCCGGTGGCTATAATTTAACACCCACGCCAACTGCATGCAGCATGCAGCATGCCGCATGTGGCATGTGGCAAGGCCTGATTGCAGACTCGCTTTGTTTATAATCAGTTGTCGTCAATGTTACCACAACAAAAAAAGGAAAACAATTCAACAAATTGCTGCACAATTTGTCAAAACAACATTGCGAACAATCGATAAATCGATGACCGATAGACGCTCGGCAACTGTTATAAAGCCCATGATTTTATGAGCCAGTTGTCAGCGAGTTGTCAGGCATTGTAAAGTTGCATAACTGCAGTTTAGAGCACGCGACATTTTGTTGCAAGTTTACGGTCGACGTTGCCGCGTTGCGGCAAGTTGGCCCATTGCCAATGCGCCAATGCGCAACAGCACTCCCTGCAGAGGCAACCAGAGGCAACTAGAGGCAACCCGAGGCCACCAGAGGCTGTGCGCCAACAAAACGTAACGAAACTCAAGATGAACACGAATGCGATAAGACCCTGAATTATGATTGGATGTGGCTCATATCTATGGCTATATACGATCATGTCTACAGGAAGAGTAGCCACATTGTGGCACAGAGTGGGAGAGACAGAGGGAGGCATGGCTAGACCTGAGAAACCATTGAATGGTAATTCCACTAAGCGCTGTCAAACTCCAAAACCAATTTAATTGCAACGCCCAGATAGGTGAGAAGCGGGGGAAAAACATATTTGGAAAACTCAAAATACATAAATTGATATTAGATTTTTATGAAAAAATACTGTGTCTAAACACGTCATATAAGCTTAAAGCATTACAGTAACACTTAATATGAGTTCTCTATATACCATCTTAAAAATTTCCTATAGTGGCGTTTAGTGACTATTACCCGTAAGTCCTTACATATGGGTGTATGTGTCTTAACATATCTTATATGAGGTTTTGACTTAAAGCTTTGAATATATGTCGATAAAACTTCTGAAATCTTAAAATTTTAGAGATATTTTGAGTTGTGTTAAACACTATTGAAGTGTGTCAACTCAAATGTCCATTCTAACCTATCACCTTCCAGAACTTGCCCAAAACTCAACCGATTGCTAATAATAGCTTCCACTTTCATACTTTAACCTAATAAACTCTGATCACAATTCAACGATCAAAACTCAACACAACTTTAATGGAATATCTTTGAATTCTCATTGATTTTCTAAGAAAATTCCATTTGTAAAATTCCATTTTCTGAAGTTTTAAGGTCGTCCTCTCCGAATGCCTTTTTCAGTATCCACCTAACATAATGTTATTATTTATAATACCTGAAAGTGCTCGAATAATGTTTCTCATTTTCATAAAATTGTTAAATATTGGAAATTTATGTTATCCCAAGTGCGCTTCCCCATTTCTCAACTTTTATAACCTGACTAAAAACGCAATTAATTTCTATTCGGAATATCACAAAATACTCGGCTTGCGATGAAGACTAATTTTTCATCCTATTTTTGTCAAAATTTTCATATTTCAAAGATCTCTTAAGTTTTCTGATACTTTAGATCTAACAAAAACAATAATATTTTTGAGTTTCTTGACCATAGGAAAGTTTTCCTTTGACTAGTTAAATATCAAGTTCGTTGCCTAAGTCTTTCGTTTCGAGTTGCAAATATTTAAAGTTTGTTGCCCAAGTCTTTTGTTTTACGTCAAATTTGATGGTCGTTTTTGAAGTTTTAACTTAATTATCGATTATCACCACACAAAAAGTCTTCCCAACAGATGAACTTCCGTAGATTGTTTCAAAATTTTCCAAAAATTTAAAAAGAAAAACCTACCCCAAATGTCTTCCTATATATAAAATAGCTGAACTTCAGGCGGAATATATATTTGTCTGGGACTCTGTTGTTCTGATGAATATAAATATATTCTTTTGGTTTTATTGACTGAACACACTATATAGTTGTAATCGTTATTGTTGCTGTTGTGGTTGTTGTTGTTGCTGCTGTTGCTTTATCAGCAACATTTTGGACGCTTGGCTGCATTTTCATCATTTTCTTAATCAGTCAAAATAAAAGAATCAACTCACAGTCTGGCTAGAAAAATGCCAGAAAAGCGAGCCAAGTCGTGCCATCTAGTATGGTAGTATGGTAGTATGGTATATACCTATATGAGGAACTAACCGACTGAGTTACCTGGGGTAATTATTAAGTGCGATTATGCGGCGACTGTTGGGTGGTTGCTTTTGGCTCGGCTCGAAGTCTCACTTGGGTAATTAAGTCAGCGAGCATGGCAAGTGCGCGATTCCAAGTGCTTGCCACTTGCCCCACTAATTGTGCAGCAGCTTCAAAAAGTACATATATATATATATATTTATATATATGTACCATACTTATATAACTTGGCCGAACCAACTTAGGGAATTATTATACCCTGATCCCAATTGAAAATCGGTATGAAGGGTATATTAAGTTTGTACAAATGTATGTAACAGGCAGAAGGAGGCGTGGCATATATATTCTTGATCAGGATCAATAGCCATGTCCGTCTGTCCGTCCATCCGTGTGAACGCATTGATTTTCGAGATTATAAGAGCTAGAGACTCGGCATGAGGCATGATTTCGATGATAAAACGCCCCCTTCGTCCGATAATTGATAAATTCATTTTTTGATAATTTCGATATTTGGTATGAATGCAAAATGCAGAAAATCCCCAAAATTTAGATACACCCCTCCATTCTCCCGGAAAGCGACAAAATCTGTATATATAGCAGACGCAAATTTTATGCAATAGTCGTGAAATTTGGTATGTGGGTGCTCAAAGTTACTATACAGAGAGTGGCATCCAAAATTTTATTCCATCCAAAAATGGTCTCCCTTAAATTTAATAAGTGCTCATGGCTTCTACAATAGTAATCACAATAAATCCAGAACCTAAATGTATGACTATGTCATAAACCAATCCTGAAAATTTCAGAACGATCAGATCATAAACACCGAAGTTATAAGACCTAGAATTTGCTGAAAACGGGCCAAAATGCCCAAAGATGTAAAATGGATAACGCCACCGGACGGCTAAGCTATTGCAGTTAGAGGCACGAAATTTGGTATGGAGGCTCGTGGTCAGGGTATCTTGTAGTCGAGCTCACTCGACTAGGGCTTTCTTACTTATTGTGCTGAAGATTTTGTTATTCAGTTTGTTTCTGGTTCTGTTTCTAGTCGTTGCCATGATTTATGATGCTTGAAAGATAAATTTTCTTAAAACGCTTGTTAACTGCGCCTGTCAATAGTCGCCAGGCGGTTGATGGCTTTAGTTTTGGCTTTAGTTCTTAGCCCTAACTCGAGCTGATAAAATGTTAATGATGATATTCGTAAATGTCAATGCTCCATAGCGGTTCATCTCAGGCATGTCGAAGCATGTCTTGAGCACTTGCTTGGGTTGGTCCAAAGAACTCATTACGCATACGCACTGTGGCCCGGGCAGAAAAAACCTTGGTCATGAGCAGAACATTGCCTTGGATTATATACAGCTTACAGCCGCCCCAAAACCCCCGAAACCCCCAAAACCCCCATAAACCCAGCCCAATACCCGACTCAATCCCGGCCAAGATGGTCAATAGTTGTTGCCGCTTGTTCATGTGGCAACTTTGATGTTGCCGCCAGCGCATAAATCAATACAAATGCAACTGCAACTGCAACACGGCGGCGGCAGCGGCAGCGTTGGCGTTGCCTTTGCGACAAACGCTGCTTGCAGCAACTGTTTGGCATTCTTGCAACGCCGCTTTGCTTGCAACAAATTAAATATTGTTGCATCTGCTGCATGTGCCGCAATCGGTTGCAACATGCACAACATTGCCCACATTTCGGCCTTCAACTTGACTTGCAGCAGGCAGCGTTAGAGGGGAGCAGCTGCAACTTAAATTGCTTTCAAATTAATATTTCTATTGATTGGCAATGATAAATATTCGATTGGCAATAACAGATATTTCAAGGATTTCTTGGGACAAAATGCTGGAATTCGATAGGCATGAAGATGACCAAGCTGTGGGAAGATAGACAAATGGGCCCTAGGCCAAGGCCTTAGCCATACCCTCTCTTTGTGAGTTATGGTATACATTATTATTCTGTCGAAATCGGAGATTATAATATAGTATAATCCAGTTCTTTTTATAAAGAATGCATTGATAGATCGAGCCTAAGCCAAGTTTGTGGCGTTGGATTGGAAATCTACCAACTAGACATTTTGGAAGAAGTGTGGAAATCACAAATAAGTTTTGATAACAATGAATAAAGTTATTATGCTATAACTATATTATTGATCTTATGGGGGCCTTGGTGAACCAATGGATAGCGCACTGTCCCGCCAAACAAGAGGTGCGAGTTCGAGTCCCGCTCATGTCGTTAGGCATGACCCTCCTAGAGATGTTATTTTGTGGCATAGGATTTCAAATTCACCCACGTAAAAGAAGGTTCTTCAGTGGGGGGAACCGAAGATTTAGGAAAATAGTGCTTCAGGCTCCGACTCGACAGGGTTGTTATAACCATATAATAATAATATCTTATTGATAAGCCCCTTGAAACTTATTTGTTATGAAATTATTTGTTCACTTAATTTGGACTCCACAGAATCGTCATAAAGCTGTGCTTTTCCCACGAGAAAACATCTTAAAATAAATTAAATTTAACTTAATTAGCTTTTAATATATATTTAGCATTTAACTACCTTAGTTAAAGTTATTAAAAATCCCCCAGACTGTCGGGGAAACTAGATTTATAGCTGCGTTTAGAGCAGTTTAATGTTCGGCTACTTCAGTTCTCAGACGCGTATAACAAATCTCTTTTGGTAATTTGCTATGCATTTGTTGCATTTGATGATGAAGTTTTTTTTTTTTTTTTGGTTTTGGTTTTGGTTTTCGATCCGTTAGGCGATAACTAAATTTAATTTTGATTTATGCCCAAAATGGGTTTCATTCAGTTAAACGATGTCAACAGACACCAGAAAAAGGCCACCCGTTGGGCCTGCGCGCGCATTTTATGAAGCAATTTATTAAGTTATTGATTCTGTCTGAGAATTGGATGGATCTTAATTAATATTGGATTTCAAATGCGACAGACGACGGCACGTTTAACGGCATTTCATATGTCTGTCTACCTGCCTGTCTGTCTGTCTGTCTCTCTGTCTGGGTTTGTTTATTTACATTCAATTTGGTTGCATTTGGTTGTTGAAAACAAATTAATTTATCGATTTTGTCTTTAATGCGATTTCCTTCCAACGAATTTTTTATGATTTTTCTACTTCTTTTATATCATTTTTTTGTCAATTTTTTAGTAAACTTATACTTAGGGTATAAAAAGGGTATGTTGAACAGTTTAGTTTGAAAGTTTCCCAAAAATATCAGAGTTTTCAAAGCGCAGTCTCCTGATCCCATTTAAAAAATGGGAAGAAGGGTATAATAGTTTTGTTGGAATGTATGTAACAGGCAGAAGGAAGCATGGCAGACCCCATAAAGTATATATATTCTTGATCAGCATCATTAGCCATGTCCGTCTGTCCGTCCGTCCGTCTGTATGAACGCGCCGATCTCGGAAGCTACGAAAGCTACAGACTTCAAACTTGCAACGAAGATCCGTGTATAGCATACGCAGTACAATTTTGTTTCGAATTTCGGATGCCACGCCCCTTTCGCCAGATAATCGATAAAAAGCATTTCCGATTGAATGACCATAACTTTGGCATCATTAGACTAATCGACACCAAATTCAGTAAATGGGGTCATGATTCGAAACTGCCGAATGGAGTTTCCAAAATTTTGATACAACTCTTCGTTTTCCCGGAAAGTGACGAAATGTGTATAGCAGTCAAAATTTTTATGCCAGAGTCATCAAATTTGGTATATGGGTGCCCATTAGGCGATTGTAACGGTATTCCTCCACTGGGACCAAGGTATTCCCGCCGTCGAGCACTCTCGACTGCAGCACTCTATCTTGTTTTGTTATGCCCCGCCACAGGTGGCAAAGTCCCCAGCGCACTTTGAACAACAACAACATTTTCACCTGCAGCAACAGCTCTCCCCCAACTGCCCGCCCCCTTGGGGCCCATATTGCGCCCACTTTATGAGAAACTGAGGCGTTCCAGTCGCCGTGGGGTTCTGCCAAATTTGATTAGGGCTGTCGCATCGATCGGAAGTTGGTTCACCATTTACGACAAACTGTCAACGTTCTCCATATTAATTATGAGTATAAGTTTTGTTTGTTTTTTATATTGTTTTTGTTTGCTGTGCACTTCCTGTGGCAAACCAGACCCCTGCCCCCTGCCCCTGTCGCATGCCCACTACCCACACCAAGCACTCCCCGCCGCTGCCCACCCGCAGACACTTGGAAATTGTGTCACGCGACGCGTCGCGGCGTATCAAAATCAGTGCGCAAAACTCGAAGTCGAGTCGTTGCCCGAAACATTGAGCTATCTGCGTATTGGGCAGGGGCATAGGAATTGGGCATTGCTATCGATATCGGATTCGTAATCAATATGCGCACATTGTGCCAGTTACTTGAGTTCCCGACGGCTCATAAGCCCCGTGTCTGTCTGTTTACTTACTTATTCTTTATGATATTCATATCGTTTATTGCACTTGACTATAAAGCCAGCACGTTGCTCAGAAGGTTGATTAAATGAACAAAGAAAAGTAAAATCAGTCGTCAATTATATAGAAGCGTGCATTAAGGATGTCTTTAAGTCAAAAATACCAACCAATTTTCATATAAGAATGCGCATAACAAAAGACTTATGCAACGAACTTGCTTTAAGCAAAAGACTTAGGCAACGAACTTGAATTGCAGAAGGGCTCAAACTTTGACATAAAAATTGCGCATAAATTGAGAGGAATCTCAAGACGCGTCAAAAGAAAAACTTTGACAACGTGGAGGGAACCTGCTCCAAGACGAGACGAACTTCAATTGATTAACGGCTCAAACTTGAGCTTAAGTCGGGTTACCTTTCAATAGGCGCAAAACGAAGGAGTTAGACCCAACTTGCTCTGAAGAAAAGACTTAGGCAACGAACTTGAACTACATAAACTGAACTGCTTTCCTTTCGGGAGAAGCAAAATGAAGGACTTAGGAAACGAAACTTGGGATCCTTTCAAGAAGCGCAAAGCGAAAGACTTAGGTAACGAACTTGCTTTTAAGGGAAGACTTAGACTTTGCTCCTAAGGAAAGTCTTAGGCAACGAACTTGAACTGCATGAACTGCATTGTTTTCCTTTCAAGAGAAACATAATGAAGGACTTAGGACAAAACTTGGGCTCAATTTCCTCTTAAGAAGTGCAAAACGAAAGACTTAGGCAACGAACTTGAACTTAAGGAAAGACTTTGCCAACGAACTTGAACTGCAATAAAGACTCAAACTTGAGTTTAACTTGGACTCAACTTGGTTTTTCTTTCAAGATTTGCAACACGAAAGACTTAGGCAACGAACTAAAAGGAACTTCCAAGAAAGTTTGATATAAGGAAGCGCCAATCCAACGGACTTGTATTAAAGAAAGACTCAAACTTGGGCTTAACTCGGCCCAACTTGGGTTTCCTTTAATTTGCAAAACGAAAGACTTAGGCAACGAACTTAAAGGAACTTCCGCAAAAGTTTAGCATAATATCTAAAATTCAAGATACTCGTGTTCTTTTAGCGTTTTCTTAAAATTTTCATGTGCTTTTCCCCGCGACCTTCTCTGGGTTCGTTGTACCACCCGCGGCACTGGCTGCATAAACATTTGATTGATATGGCGAAACTGCTGAAAGACCCGTTAAACTTTTTTGCCTTTAGCTGTAATATTTGGCAGCTGTGGCCATGTTTCAGCGGCCACACATGACATATGACATCTAATGCCAAAGGCCCCAAAGGGTCGTTGCTGTCATCTGCTTCTTTTTCTCTCTTCCTCTCTGTGCTGCTGCTTCTTTGTTAGTTTATATTTTTTTCTTTTTTTTTTTTTGGTTTTTGGAAATTCTTGCCTCATTAATCGCTCGCAATTAAGCGCCACTTTATTTCAAATTCACACTCTAATCTTTGTTTCTTTACACTTTTCATTGTGATTGTTGTTGTTGTGTTTGTTGTTGTTCTTGATTGGTTCATACAAAATTAATTAAATTAATTAATCGCCTCATCGCTTTGGGATCTTTTTGACAACTCTGATTTAATGCCCGCTTGTGACTGTGGCACGTGTTGAGAGCATTTGTGAAATGCCGCTGACGTTGAGGCGCTGAAAAATCAACGAGTTAAGAGAAGAGAATTCTGAAACAATCAGAAAATTAAGAGGACTATGGGCAAAATATAAAAAAAAGGTAGATAGAACATGTATGAAGAGAGTTATGACAAATCTCAGGCCACGACATCTTGCAGTATTTGTTGTTCTTGAAACGAAAGACTTAGGCAACGAACTTGAATTTCGAGCAATTCAGTAATGAGAGGGCAAAACATTGGGGTCTCCGTGGATCAATGCATTGAGCACTTTCCCGCCAAACAAGAGATGCAAGTTCGAGTCCCGCGTCAAAAAATTACACCTGTTATCAAATATTTTTGATTTGCTGGGGAGGGAGGCGTTGCATCAAAAATTGGAGAAAATGTATTTTGTATATGCCGAATTTCGTGCCTCGAGCTATAAAAGTTTAGCCGCCAGGTAACATAATGCATTTTTTTTCCTTTGACCATTTCAGCCTGATTTTGGCCACTTCTGAGTCTTATAACTTCGGTGTTTATGATCCGATCGCTCCGAAATTCTTAAGATTTGTTGGTGACATTGTCATAAATATATATTTTGCAATTGTAAATTATTATGATACGGATTGTAGAAAGTATAAGCACTTATTTAATTTGGGGGGACCAAATTAGAATGGAAAAACCTTTTTGATAATAGATGTATCAAAATTTTGGAAAATTTTATTCTACAATTTCTAGGCGAAGGAGTATAATTATTCAGTGAAGAAAACTGAAGGAGTATAATAAATCAGTGAAGACAACTGACATAAAGGAAAATAGTGCTTCAGACTTTGACCCGATAGGGTTTTTATGGCCATATAATAATAATAATAATGGGCAAAATCTTAAAAAAGGCAGCTAGAACAAGTTTATGAAGATTGTTATAACAAATCAAAAGACTTGGGCAACGAACTTGCAATATTTGCTGCTTGAAACGAAAGACTTAGGCAACGAACTTGAATTTGTTGGCGCTTCAAACGAAAGACTTGGACAACAAACTTGCCAATAAATTTCGAAAAAATCAAATCATTTTTCAAACAGTTGCAATTCATTACGCGAAACACATTTAAAAACGGTTTTTAACCAAAATGAAGCCACCTGTTGCAACTGCGGCAACGCAGCGGCTCAAGTTGAAAGGCTGCTCCGGCCGCAGCTCCTGGCCTGCTACTGATTCTGCTCTCGCTGCCACTGCTGCTTTTTCTTCAACTACAACTACAACTATAGCCCCAGCAAAGACATAAATAACTGAAATCTCGTATCTATGCTACCGAATCAGCCATTGCCAAAGGCTGCTGCAGCTGAAGAGGAAGAAGAAGAAGCGTAACACAACTGAATTATGTTGCCAAGCAGCAAAACACAATTCGTAATACTCCAGGGAATCGGTAGAGCTGGCTGCATGTTGCCAGCTGTGCTGCCCCCGAGACTGTTGCCACACTCTGCATATTTGGCCAACTGACTAACTGACTAAATGACTAACTGGCTAACTGATTAGGCCAACTGGCCGGGCCCACGCATACAAAACAATTGCAGTCAAAGTCAAAAGCAGTCAAAGTCAAAGTCTCGATGCCTTCGAGTCGCACTTTAATCTGGTTCTGGGCGCTGAGCGCATTAATTATGCGTTTTTCAACCAGCAAAACACAATTTTTATACCCTGATATCATTGGAAGTAATGGGAAGAAGGGTATAATAGTTTTGTTAGAATGTATGTAATACGCAGAAGGAGGCATGGCAGACCCCATAAAGTATATATATTCTTGATCAGCAACAATAGTCGATTCGATATAGCCATGTCCGTCTGTATGAATGCGCCGATCCCGGAAACTACAAAAGCTACAGACTTCAAATTTGGCATGAAGTTTCGTATTTCCAAATTTCCCAAAATTTTGATACACCTCTCAATTTTCCCAGACACAACCAAACAGTCATAAGACTTGGTATGTGTGTGCCATAGACACCATGCAGAAAGTGGCAATAAAATTTTTTTCCCATCCTAATTTGGTCCCCCCTAAATGAAGTAAGTGCTTATATTATCTACTGGTTTTCCAGAATATACATTTATGACAACGTCTTCAGCCAATCCTGAAAATTTCACAACAATCGGATTATAAACACCGAAGTTATAAGACTCAGAAATGGTTTCTGATTGTATTGCACTGTTGGGATCAGGGTATCTCGTAGTCGAGCTCACTCGACTAGAGCTTCCTTAGTTGTTCTTCTTCTGCTTTATTGTTTTTGGCGTGCAGCAAGCGCGGCGCTTTGTTATTGTTGCTGTTGTTGCTGTTGTTGTAGTTTGTATGAAATTCTTGGCACGAGTTGGTTAATTAATTTAATTAATGTTTTCTCAAAAAGCGACGTCGTCGCCGTTGATGAGTTCGTTGTGTATTCTAACGGTAGCACGAATGCGCACAAAACAAAAGCTACATAAAAAATACCCAGCAAAAATATCAAATGCACATAGAGCTAATACATGCAGACAGAGGCGTTGTCATGCAGGGGGCCGATGGAGGGTTAGTAAGGTAAGTGCTATATTTAAGTACTATACAATTAAGATAGCAAATCTTCACTCTCTCGAAAGACCGTCTCTTCTACCCCCATTACGCACACCTCTGAATGCAGACAGTCTTTAAGGTGCATCAATATTCACTACGCATAAATTAATTTTATAATTTATGCCTTCAAAACGTTTCGTTTTCAATAGATTTTAAGTTAGTTGCAGTTCAGTCTTTGATATGATTTTCATATTGGATAGTTTTATAGGAGGAAATTTCGACTCTATCTTTGAAATTTTCACCTGTTCCCATTTGACTTTTTTCTTGACTATCAATAACCGAGGCGAAATAGCCATACCTGCCCGTCCAACTGGGCAGATTATATCAGAAACTTCATATCATATCAAGAAAATTAAGGTTCTAACCCATTCAAAAATCATTCGCTTTACAAGATAAGATTATATTATTCAACTTCGAAGGGAATCAGCTACAAGATACTTCGATTGGACTTTCGCCCATAGGCGCTAAACAAAATTTGGCATCAATATCTTTTTTATCTTTATTGAATCTCCCAAAAATTTTATATATGTCCATAAATTTTACAGCTATTAACACAGTGATTTGAATTTTGTATGATATAGATATAGCTTGGTCAGACAACCAATCCCTTAAATTTCAGAACGATAGGATTATTAACTCGGATGAAGTTCGCGGGCAACTCGGAGTCGAGCTGACTTTATTGCATACTATATATATGTTATGTTATATAACCTCAGTGGGCCAGTGGATAGCACACTGTCTCGCGAAACAAGAGGTGTGGGTTCGAAATCCACTCATGTACTAAGCATGACCTTCCTAGAATAACTAGGTTGTGGCGTAGGATTTGATCTTCAGTGAAGGAAGCAGAAGTGTAGTCAAATAATGCTTCAGGCTGTGACTCAATAGGGTTGTTATAGCCTCTTGTTTTGCAGGACAGTGCGCTATTCACTGGTCCCCCAAGGCCCCCCTGTCCCTTACTGCATGTCCGTATTCTCGGAGTGCTGATGTAAATTCATTAACAGGAATCAAGAAATGTAAGCCCTTTATCAGCCTCACCCTAACCTCACTTTCCTGTCCTACTTTGATGTTGAACTTTCCTATTACGATTATATCTACTTGAGCTTTATATAGTAAGCACACTTTTAAGTTATTTCATGAACTTTGTTATAGCATCCGATTTGCGTAATATCAGAGTTGATTAGCCGCATCGATGCAACTGTAAATTGCATTATAAAGCAATGTGACAAGCGGATTATGCAATCATATTCGCATTCTCACAGATTCCAAACGATATATACATATATGTAGATAATGCCTCGCTTGAAGGTGGTCTCAGTCGTTCTGGGAACGGTCAAGGTGGGGTATTGTTTAATTGCAGGGGGACAGCAGAGCTATATCAATTGGCAATGCTAACTAACGCCCGGAAAAGTCAATCTGAGATACGACGAACAAGAAGCTGCAGACACATGTGAATTGTGCACAGACAGGCGGGTGATAGGTGGATTGGTTGGGGATTGGAGAACTAACAATTTGCCCCATTGATATTTAAATGTGCCGTTGCATTAATCATAAAATTACTTGCACAAGCTCCCAGGCATATAACATTTAAAAACATATTAATAGAAGAGTGAAAGATAAACAGAGAAGGTGAGAGATGAGAGACATTGAACGAGAAGGAGAGCAGAGTTGTATAGACTCAGGGATTATACCGAATCGGAAATACACTTACCATATATAAATCCCAAACAAATCCGAGCAGGCCGATAAAAAGCTGATTGATTGATTGATCTGCAGTCGAAACTGCTGGTGGCGATTGCTTTATAAATGCGAAAGTTATGACCATTTTATCGAAAATGGTTTTTATCGTTTATCGGGCGAAGGGGGCGTGGTATCCGAAATTTGAAACAAATCTTCATGTCAAGTTTTGTAGTTTCCGAGATCGGAGCGTTCAATCGAACGGACGGAGGGACGGACAGACGGACAGACGGACATGGCTGTATCGACTCGGCTATTGATGCTGATCAAGAATATATACACTTTATGGGGTCTGCCACGCCTCCTTCTGTCCGTCTGATACATTCCAACAAAACTATTATACCCTTCTTCCCATTTTTCAAATGGAATCAGGGTATAAACCGGTAAAGGTTGTCTCAAACTCTATCAGGGGAATGATTCTTATCAAGAGAGTATATCATTTTTAAACTCTTTTCGAAGTGGAAAATATATTCCCGTTGAAACCCAAAGTTAAACAGTTCAGAATGATAAAGAGAAAAGAAGGAACCCATTGAACGATGTTTAACTATCGTAGGGAACGTCTGCCTTTCTGACCGTCCGTGACCGTATATATATTGTCACTACCTATAAATCCGAAAAATTTCAAGATGTTTGACCCCCAAACACCAAAGATATGCATGATTGAAAACCCATTTCTCCTAGTTAAGACGAAAAAAATCTGTCTTAAAATTTATTTGCATATGTAAGCTAAGGAATTACTAGCTCGAAGGCTCGAATTCTTTATGGGTTCTTTAATTTCCTTCGTTTGCACTAGATACAATACCCAATGTAGGACTTGAAATGGAGGAAGCAGAAAGTAAGCTCTATGAAGCTCTATGAAGGGACGCGTGGAGGAAAATAGTGTAGTGATACGATAGTGTTGTTATGGCCATACAATATATATATATGATCCGTCACATTCGCCCCCAAAGACTTAGAAATCTACGGTGTATTGAGGATAACTATTGCAATATTCTTAAGCCAAAGCCAAGCTAAAAAGTGTTTTTTTTTTCCAGAAAAAAAGCTACTTTTGGTGCTAGAATCAGCTTGTAACATTCCATTTACTGAATTAGCTAATCGTATACTCTTTATATACAAGATCCAACCCAGGATCCATACTCCATTTTGCAACTCAGCTGATGCTATATTATGTTATAGCTAAAAATTTAGCTGTTTGCTAACTACAAGATCCGCCTTCAGATCACAAGTCTTGCAGCCTTCGACATATGCCCCTAGTTAGGGTATAAAGCGCATCAATCTTTAGTCAGCTGCAGTTGCTGTTGCCGTTGCTGTTGCCGTGGCAATAACTGTTGGCCGTGTCATGTCATGTCGTGTCGTGTCGTGTCGTGTCGTGTCGTGTCGTGTCTGCTCGTGACACTCATTAGCCTCTCAGCGGTGCTGTGGTTAGGGGAGCCGGGCGGTGTGGCGGGGCGATGCGAATGCACTCAGTCATTGAATGTCTCAATGGAGTGTGGTCTACATACGAGTTGCAATTGAATGGAATGAATTAAAATGAATCTATTCATCTTAGTCACTGGCAGAACTCGCAGCACTCGGAAAACTCGTAGATTTAATTGGAATTAATTTTCTATAATTAAACAATTATATGAGCAAAATCTGTGCACTGTACGCTGAGTAATCGAATAATCGAATAATCACGAACAAAAATCATATGATTCAAAGCTCTAAAATGTTTAGGGCTTGTTATTTAGGAACCCTTGAAATTGCAATCGTTTATTTTTTTCATATTTTGTATATGTTTTTTGTAATCTAGATCTAGACGCAGCATTAATATATATATATATATGTATCTATATGTATATATATATATATATATATTGTATAAGTTCAGTTCGACATTCGATATTTATCGATTTATCTATGTATAATTTTAGACCAAATTTATTGTGTGTATCATGCAGGGGCTGGGGCTGCTGCTGTTATTGTTGGACCTGTTCATAATGTCGCACTGCATATTTCACGAACGCGAAAAGGATCCCGAATTGGAGCTACCGGAACGCTGTAAATTTCTCAAGGAGAACGGCGAGAAGTTGCGAATGAAATGCAAAGGGGGCTTCCCACTGGTTGCCTATACCAAATTTCGTGATTCATTTATGAAACAAAGCGATAAGATGGCATTATTTATGCCCGATTCGCTGGATCACGTTATGGTCGCCCTAAAATCATCGAAATTGCATGAATGCGATAGCATAGAACTGGTCGAAGTTAATGAATATATCTGCTATGACGATAAAGGCGGCAAGCGGACTATCAAGTTGAAATCGGCTCGCATATATTGTTTCCCATTTCATATCCAACTAACCGATGATTTAATGCACGAATGCATACTGGCGCGGGATGGCATAGTCGACTCCGATCTGGAGTCCGATACGATTAAAACCAAACGGGGCATTATACAATACACCTTCGATCACGATGGAGCCTCGCATTGGATAATGCAGTATCAAATTGTAATAGCCAATGCGATGCTAACATTTCTATGGAGGCTATTGCTCTGACGAACCCGGACAAGGTCAAAGAAACAGAATACCCAAAAGCCAATACCATATTTTAGGATGTTTCAGAAATGTGAGCTAAAAGTAACGAGTTGAGAGCAACAAAACCGATGTAACGAGTTGCTCTCAAAGAGTTGCAGCTGGCGATCAAATTGGCTTTGTAATCGGTAAAAAACTATGACGAAATTTTTTAAGAAGTTTTACGTACTGCTTTAGAGAGGATATGCTGAGACTGACGAGTTGAGAGAAGTTGATAAATCTGCTAGGAGGCGAAACTGGCGAGTGGATGTGTATAGGATGAATCGATTTCAGCGAATAGAATACCAAATTGTGGGTAACCTTTTAACAAGTTGCCAGGGCTGCAATGCCTAAAAGTCCAGCTGCTAAGTTACCAACGATTCGTCCAGCGAGTTAACAAAAATCAACGAGTATTTTGGAAATAAATGAAAATAACTCGAGAAGAAACTAACGAGTGGCAGCGCTAACAAAAGCCTCAAAAAAGCTTTCAAAAGAGCACAATGCATTCAAAGATGCGAGAAGAAACCAACGAGTAGTGAGTAACGAGACAAAACTAGGGAATGATCAGTGATGAGGACAAACTAATGGTTAGAAACTAAGAGAAGAAAGTAAAATCGCATAATACAGTCTCAGATGCGAAAAGATAGCTTAAAAGTAGCGAGTAACGAGTAGTTAGTAGAATGTATGGACTGGTAAAAACAAGAAAGATAATCCAAAACGAATTAAGAAAATGCTAATTTTCAAGTCGCTCGACATAAATTCTAACATATAGAAGCCAAATTCTACAATAGAAAGCAGCGAGTACTTTAAGCAATCAACGAGAGGTCCAAGACTTCAAAAAGAAATACTTTCAAAAACGCATAATGCATTTCAAGAGGCGAGAAGCACGTAAAAATGACGAGGAATGACTGAAAGGTAAAAGTAAATGAAGAGTAATGAATAAAGAGAAACGAGTGCAGAGAAACGAATGAAGAATGAATGAAGTGTAAGAAGTGAAGAGTGCCGAGTAACTCGTAACGAGTTACAAACGAAGGCTGGCGAGTAGCAAGTGAAGAGTACATGTTGCAAGTAACGAGTATCGATTATACGAGTATCGACTATACGTGCGAAACCCTCTATGCATTTTAAGATGCGAAAAGAAAGTCCCAGAGAGAGTAACGAGTAGATTGCAACGAGTAACGACTGACAGTATTTTCTATAATAAATGCAACAAAAATATATTAATTATAATCATAATGATTCGATGACAAGTAACGAGTTAAAATTTATTAATTTTCAGAGTTTTTAGGATGCAAAAAAACCAAAACCAGAAAAGGCCCTCCTAAAAAAAGGAAGATATAAAATGAAGCATATGAAAAATCAACATCTCTCGCATCGTGCAGCAATTTGCGGTCATAAAATTTTAATATGAATTGAAGAGCCTGTCATAAAGATGGAATCAGGCTATAGGACAACAACGACAACAACAGCAACAACTGCAACTAGGCTCCAGCCAAAAATTTCAATTTATAATAACGATTTATGTTTGTCTTTTTATCCATATTCTCATCAGAAACTCTTTGGACTTCCAGATTATATGTTAAATATTTATTTTATAAAAAATTAAAACAAAAAAATGGCATTTTATAGTCAATTTGTAAAAGCCACGCCCAACGCCTACCCCATAAAAACAATAACAACAACTTGGGGAGGCAACAAAACTTTTAAATATGCTAACAATTTTCATATGGGAATTCTTGTTCATTTTTATACCCTGATACCATTTGAAGGATAAGAAGAAGGGTGTATAAGTTTTGTTGGAACGTATGTAACAGGCAGAAGGAGGCATGGAAGACTCATAAAGTATAAATATTCTTGATCCGTCCACCCGTCTGCGTGTCTTTCCGTCTGTATGAACGCTCCAATCTCGGAAACTACAAAGGCTACAGACTTTAAGCTTGGCATGAAGATCAGTGTATAGCATACGCAGTACGAGTTCAAATTTCGGATGCCACGCCTCTATCGCCTGATAATCGATAAGAAGGATTTTCGATAAAATGGCCATAACTTTGGCACGAAATGAGTGTAACATTATGGCGTGCTGTTAATAACAGAAACAGCTTTAATGCGGGATAATTATTAAAGCAACTTGATCTTTTTAACACTTTGGAGCTTTTCTGCTGAGTTCCATTTGTATGTTTCAAGCGCTAATTTTGTATATAGGAAATATTTTATGTCTTGAAAAGATTCTCTAGAAATAGCTTAGCGTTAACAGCCCTATAGCATTCCTAAGAACATTTATAGCCTAATCCCAATTGAAAATTGGTATGAAGGGTATAAGAAGTTTGTGCAAATGTATGTAACAGGGAGAAGGAGGCGTGACAGACCCCATAAAGTATATATATTCTTGATCAGTATCAATAGGCGAGTCGATATGGTCATGTCCGTCTGTTCGCCCGTCCGTCTGTCCGTCTCTATGAATGCGCCGATCTCGGAAACTACAAAAGCTACAGACTTGGTATGAAGATCCGTGTATAGCATACGTAGTACGAGATGCCACGCCCCCTTCGCCCGTTAGTCAATAAAATTGCCATAATTTTGGCATTTATAGTGTTATCAACACCAAATTTCGAATATGGGGTCGTAATTAAGAACTGCAGAACACATTTTCCCAAAATTTTAATACAGCCCTCTATTTTCCCGGAAAGTGACGAAATGTATATAACAGCCGCAATTTTTATACTAGAGTTATGAAATTTGGTATGTGTGTGCCCATAGACACCATGCAGAAAGTGGCATCCAAATTTTTTTCTATCCTAATTTGGTCCCCCTTAAATGAAATAAGTTCTTATATTTCTACAATCCTTATCATAATGCTTCGAATTCGAGCCATTTCGACAGCATCACTCTATCTTGTTGTTGTTGTTATTGTTTTCCTAGTCGTGTGCTCAAAAAATATTCTAGATCTATTTTCTTTATATATAGTATAGACTCGTATAGTATATATATCACGTTGCATGCGGTCACCTGCGTCTGGTGTGCGTATCATTTGCATTTGCCCCATTCATCCGGTGGCTCGTCTAGCGGTTCGCTTTTCGCAAGGAAAAACCTTGATGGGTCCATTGCCCCAAAAGGGTTAACACAGCAAAGTGCTAGGAAAATGCAACACCCTCCTTCCCGATCGCTGCATCTGGGTGGGTGTTAGGGATGCGGAGAAGGGTCTGGGTGGCGGCGGCGGCTGTGGGTTAATTGGAAACTCAATTTCGCATGCAAACATCGATGTTGTTGGTGCGATGTTGACACATCGGTGGGCAATTTACATGTTGGACATTAGCCTAAAACACAAAATGCCGTTGCCTGGCCTCCGTGCACAGTGGTACCAAAACAATTGGCAGACGCCAAAAAGATGCCATATTTTATAAGTTCACAATGATGTATAAGAAATTGGTTGTGGAATCTATAGATGCTTGAATTTGATTTAATTGATTGGTTTCTTTTTCGAGATTGAGCAAAAAATGGTTATAAATCGAAGTATTAAAGTACTGCCCAATCCTAACCACTACTTTTTTCAATCTTTCTGTAAAAATTTAATATACCAGCTCGGAGGAACAGTTCGTCTTTTGATGCGATCCATGTATCGATTCATTTTTTTGTTTTTTCATAAGAGCTGAAGTCCTGGTCAGCCAAGCTATGTGCCATCGATCGGAAAAGATGATAATCAGATGTAGCAATGTCTGGGCTCTTCTGCAGATGGGTAGGACTTCCCAACGAAGTGTTTACAAGTATGTTTTGACGACGCGAATTACATGTGGTCGAGCGTTGTCGTGCTGCAAAGTAACTTTGCCAGGTATATCCGAAAATTTCGGCCGTTTTTCGTGCAGTGCTCTGTTCTATACGACGTTTTGTCTATACCTCTCCCGAGATAGTCTCATTCGGTTTCGGTAGCTCAAAATAAACGGCGCCCAGCTGATCCCACCAAATGCGGATCCATGAATATTCGGTCTTGACTTTGATGACAATACGTGCCCGGGGTATCCAAGCTATTTTCAAAGTTTGGGGATCTACTTTCATCGTCAGTGACGTTTCGATGTAAAATCTTTTCCTTTTCGATGGCTTCGAGACGTTTTCTAACTGTTGACAAGTCAATTCCCAATGATACTGATAATTTTTGGAGCATTTGACATGGATCTTCGTCGAGTTGCGCCTTCAATTCTTGGTCTTCAAACTTTTTTGGCTGACCGGGACGTTCTTTGTCATCGGTGTCAAAATAACTACTTTTAAAGCGTCGTCGATGGAGTATAACCACCGTAAGCTTCCTCTAGCAGCAAATGAATCGCAGCAGCAGAAAAATGAGGCTTTCCGCAAATCGCGTTTATTCGGCACGAAAGTCGACGTATTGAATGATATTGAAATGTAAGTTGCTTACATACTAAAAACCCAAGCTATGGTATAATACCTTTAACGACAGCTCTTAGAAAACCTTTAAAACTAATTCCAAAACCTACTATATATTTTAGCACTTTTGCAGCAATTCAAATACAATGCCAACCACTGTGCCTGGTATTTCGAACAACACCCACAACTGGTCAAGTTGTTATTTGCATACTCAGTTTTTCAGTTGATTTTTATACCCTGATCCCATTTGAAAAATGGGAAGAAGGGTATAATAGTTTTGTTGGAATGTATGTAAAAAGCGCAAGGAGGCGTGGCAGGCCCCATAATGTATATATATTCTTGATCAGCATCAATAGCCGAGTCGATATAGTCATGTCCGTCTGTCCGTCCGTCTGCCCGACTGTATGAACGCGCCGATCTCGGAAACCACAGAAGCTACAGATTTCAAACTTGGTATGAAGATCCGTGTATAGCAAAGGCGGTACGAGTTTGTTTCAAATTTTGGATGTCACGCCTCCTCCCCCGCAAATCAAAAAAGTTCGATAACAGGAGTAATTGCTTGATTTGAAACAATATTTTTAAAACACGTATTTTAGATAGTATTTTGAACTTAAATTGAAAGTTTTAAACCGATCGGATAAAAAACACAAAAGTTATTCGCAAAAGAGTGTAAAAGTCCATCTAGGGGAAAGGCAGCGGACGCAGCGCCGACTTCAGCTCACGCTATCTAACGGTATAAGTGCCTGTGGAACGGTATTCCTCGCCTGGGATGAGGGTATACCCGCAGTCGAGCACTCTCGACTGCAGCACTCTATCTTGTTCCTCTTCCTCTTGTTGATGTTGTGCCTTACTTGAGGCACATTTCAATTTCAATCGCTTTTCAATTTCAATTTAGCAGCAAAGCCGCCTGCAGGCGGGCTGCGGCGTCACGTGTACTCCCTCCGTCCGGCATCGGAACTTCGGCTGGAAGTGGCACACTTGGGTTCAATCGAATGCCACAGCAGGTGACGCCTGCCGCCAGCTCAGGTCCCCCCTTGCACCGGCGGGCCGACAGCACGACGTCACGCTGCCCCGTGGCCAGGTAATTGCGCAAAGAGTCAAACCCCAGCGAAGAAGAAGAAGAAGAAAAAAACAAGCATTGACCATTTGCATAAATTTCACTTGCATAGGAAAGATCGGAAAGATCCGAAAGATCGGCCAATTGAGCCAAACGACCGCACACGGGAATAGACTTCATAGACTCTCCATGGATTCGCCATGGACTGCTTATACCACTCGGGACTCCAGTCTCCAGAGTGGTAGACAGACCCGACACTTGGCCTGGCCAAGTGCGTAATGCCACAGCTGGCAGAGTTGCCACATTTGGTGTCACTCGAGGTGCTTGCTGAGTCGTCATAAACATAAACAATGATTAGGCTTCTGATCGCTGTTGCATTTGATGGCTCATTAAAACGGTTCCCAGCTCCAAGTGACAACAGCCTCAGCACACTGTGCGAGGGCTGTTTGACGACTTTGGCTTCCACACCGGATTCTTGGTCCGTAATTGTGTTTATCAATTCATTAGCCAGTGGCCAGTTGGCGGCTGTGTGAATGCCATTCAATTACTTTATCATATAAATCTCTTACTCCTGTTTGCTCTTACCTTATCTCTTACCAGTTCTCCAGTTGCCACCTTTCTGGGTTGTCTCTCCAACTCTCTATCTATTACAATATATCAAACCCGTGACGCACAACCGAACAACCTGCAGCGCCTCTCACACTGAGGCTGTATATTTCAGTCTGTTTTTCCAATATCAACATGGGATTACGCGCATATTTCTAGAAAACCAAATTCTAAACAAGTTAGGCAGGATTATCTTTAATAGGCTGAAGTATACCTAAATATTAACATTGTATATGTATAAGATCATATAGAATTCTCCATGATTGCGGCTAGAACTGTCAATTCAATTTTTGTTGTATTACAGCAACGCGATATAGTGGGCCGATCCCTAGAGATTGGTGCAATAGCAATAAATATTAAAGAACTTATTATTGTTATATGGCATAACAACCCCATTGGATCAAAACCTGAAGCACTATTTGTCTTCTTTCTGCTTCCTTCACTGAAGAATTTTTTTTACGAGGGTTGATTTCAAGTCCTACGCCATAACCTACTTTTTCTAGGATGGTCATGCCTATATCGACATGAGCGGGACTCAAACTTGCACCTCTTGTTTGGCGGGACAGTGCGCTATCCACTGGACCACCAAGGCCCCATATTAAAGAACTTAAGCGTACGTAAAATGTCCATGCATAAGCTTCAAAAGCTTGGGAAAATGGACACATCCTATTTTTGATTATACGGCAACTATAAGATATAAAAGTTCAATCCTTATAAAATTTGCTGGAACGGTAAATAATAGATTATCTTAAGTATGTGAGAAATTTAAATGCATTTGCTTAAAACACATTGAAAATATTGTTAAAATCGAATTTCAGTTCAATGACAGATTTATGGTAAAATAGATAAATCTTTCTCAAATTTGGTAAAAGAATAGATAATAGAGAATCTTCAAAAAACGTGAAGTTTAAGTGCAATTGCTCAAATAACGTTGAAAAACTGGATCAAATCTACTTTTAGTGATATGGCAGTTATACGATATGGTGATCTACTCATTTTGAAATTTCGTAGAACGATAGATATTAGAGAATCGTTAGTATTTGTGAAATTTAAATGCAATTTCTGAAAACCACATGAGAGATATGGATAAAATAAAAATGGTATGGTATGGTACGATCCTGCCAGTTCCGGCACGATTGCTGAAGGAGATCAAAAGAATGCTTTGTGTTAAGTTACTTTACGGACAAACAGACAGACAACACCATTTTGACCATTCTGTAAGTAAATTTAGGGGGCTTACAATGCTTCCTGCAATGCATCGAATAAGTCTAAAATATAAAAACTTCAAATAATTTCCATTTATCATATTTACAACAGATAATAGATAGAGGTGTGTATACACTTTATATTCAAAGTATTCAGCATTCTATGGTTATGATTTTTGCAACTCAACAAGCTGATCTTAACTCTCACGAAAGATTTGGCCTAACTATATTTCATATAGAATAGAAAACGCTTAGCAAACAATCTTCAAAGATTAATGCAAGGTTTTAGCTACTGATCGAAGACCTCTTAACGTTCATTATGCGCCTATGCCTATGCGCGTCAGAAATACCAGAGCCCATATCGGACAGAATCGTTGACAATATTAATTATCCGTATTACCTGAACGAAATCGCTGAGAAACGCCACCAAAATGTGTCTCTGGAGAGGGTCGTCACGACTTCGAATGGCAATAATTAAAAGATTTTTTGATAGGTGTGGAGTGAGGACCGGGGGAAACATAGGTCACAACTGGTAGTCGGGGAAAACAAATCATTTTGGAGATCAACTAAAACAATAACCGTCAATAAGCACACAAAGCGAATGTGCAGTTAGCTTAACGGTGAAGCGTGAAGAAAAACATAAATAAAATAACCAAAAAACAAAAAGTCAAAAATACCAAAAATGCCCAACAAAAAAAAAAATACTAGACATATTATATATATATTGATTTTGTTTTTCTTTTTTTTTTTTTGTTACCTCAACTGACACCTGAACTTTGGGCCAAGTTCTTTATAAACTTAAAGTACCGTAAGGCTTTGATAAAGACGCGACAGGTCTCTGTCTCTGCCCGAAGACCTCTCTATCCGACTCTTTCCGACTCACACCGATCCGTCTCTCACTTACTTATTTAGTCGCATTTTAGCTTTTGTTATTAACAATACCATTTCGAATACCTTTTGTTCGTTCGGCTTTTGAGCTCTGTTTTTTCTTTAAGTTCTTGTTCTTGTTTTTTTTTTTTTTTTTTTGGTAGTTTTTGGGGCGGCAATCTGTTCATTGACATTTGTCAAACCTAAAAAAATAGATCTTATAAAAATATTAAAGAACAACAAGCTGTGACAGGTTCTTCGAGGGAGTGCACAGCTCAGCCATAGGCTCTACTCACATTCAGCTAAGTTATCTTAACTTGCCACTCTTGTTTATGGCATAACTTTAAGGTTTTTCAACCAATTAATATGAAATTTTCAGTAAAGCTCAAGTACACTATTTTCTATACCATCAGACCAAAGTACTTTACTTTACCCTTTCAATTTCAATTCTAATCAACTTTTTTTAATTTATATGCGTAGATGAACTTCTTCTATAATATATCAAAAATTTCATTGTAATGCTTCCTCGTACTCTATGAAAGGGCACAAAGCTCAACTTTAAAGTTTTTCAACTAATTAATATGAAAATTTCAGCAAGACTCAAGAACACTATTTTCTGTACTATTAAACCCAGTTACCATACTTTCAATTTCAATTCTAATCAATGAACATTTAGAATATATCAAAAATATCATTGTAATGCTTCCAGCATAGCTCTGACTCTATCAAAGGGCTTAAAGCATACTTAAACCTCTTTGAACACTCTATACCTTATGTGACAAAATAAAGTTAAGTTTCTTACAATAACTTCTGTGTTTTATTAGAAGTTTCTTCTATATTTATTAACATATTAATGACTTTATATCTTTTTTTTAATAAAATAAAGCACAATTTATACTTTTTTGATGAGTTCATTGTTAATTGTATTATATAAACGTTGTCATTAATTGATTGATTTTGCTAAACAACTTCTGTTATTATGAACCAATTTCCAAATTTTCAGTATTGCTTAATAATATATTAATACATCCAGAAATCAAATTTGAACATAATACCAGTATAATTACAGACTTGGTACCAGGTTTTTTAATAATCGTACATATTCCCAATCTTGTTCAAGCTGTCTTCATCACACCATTTATGGAATATTAAACCTTTTTAACACATCTTTCACTAATACAGGGTATATTATAGCCACAGCTACAACATTTCGTACCATATCATATCATATCACATCAAAGTTCAAATTATTTGATTTCCACTCGATTCGCTGCGGTATTACATTTAACGCTTAAACTTAAGGCTATTTAAAGCTATTTGCCAATATATTTAGAAACAACTTAAGTATCTGTCTCTGTCCACCATCATCAACACCATCATCAAAACATCGACTCCATCGATATTATCATCACAATTATCGTTTCTTTTGCCCTTTTGTTGACTTCATTTTTGAATTATATCATCGCTTTGTATGGTCGGCCAATCGGCTTGAAGGGCGTAGCAGATTGCGTTTTTCGAATGGGTTTTATATTATTTTTGGTTTTGCAAAATCTATTTTATAGCTTTTTTTCTGGAAGCTTTATGGACTTTATATGCAAATCTTGAACAAAACGCAGATGTAACAACAAAGGATGATCAATGTTTGGGGCTATTTCTGGTCACATTCCTGGATGCTTGTCATTCACACGTGTTCCGAGAGTTGAATAGGAGAGTGAAAGAAGCCTGGATGAAAATAACCAAGTTTAGATTTATCATATTGAATCTGGAGACACGAGTATTAGGAAAATAATAGATGGGGATAAAGTAGCTATTGAAGCTATTAGTTTTTATAATTAAAAACCTAAAGATCTAAATATAATGACATATTATAAATAATACTATAAGCTTTGAGTTCTTCATAATATATTGAAAAAAACTATATATATATATCTTACAAAAGTGACAAACGATTTCTGGTAATTCAGACTATCTTAAGAGGGCCTCGGTGGACCAGAGTATAGCGCACTGGCCCGCCAAACAAGAGGTGCGAGGTTCGAGTCCCGCTCATACCTTTAGGCATGACTTTCCTAGAAAAACTAGGTTGTGACGTAGGATTTGAAATGCACCCACTTAAAAAAAGTTCTTCAGTGAAGGAAGCAGAAATATAGGAAAATAGTGATTTAGGCTTTGACCCGATAGTTTTTTTTTTTTTTGACCGGGAAACCTATATGAAACTTCGCAAAGAATCTCATTAGTTAAAAAAGAGGATATTTTGATCTATCATCAATAATCTTGATATCATAAAATGATTAGTTTTTCAAACAGTTTCATCATCCTTTCGAAATTGTTTAGATTACATTTTTGTTATGAATATATATCATATTGAAAATGTTTATGTCTCGTAGAATTCCAAACTCCACAGATTCGGTTCGTTCTAGAATTTCCAACAAAATAAGACGATAAACTTCGGATGTTATTTAGCCCAAGTTCGGGCGTCTTTAACGGAAAATTAGCTAACAAAACAGACAATTTTGGCATCATTTGCTGATTTCAATTTTTGATTTGAGGTCTTAAAATAAAGCTATAAAACAGGCCCGATAATTGGGCATAACGTAGAGCTTAGCACAAGATTAGATGTTTTTTGTCGGCCTTCAGCGATGGTCCTCGTGGGTGCTCAAGAGCTGAAGATGGAGCTGGAGATGGCTCTGATGGGTCTGGAGCTGGGGCTGGAGCTGGAGCTGGGTCTGGGGGCTGCAGATGAAATTGAAGATGATGCAATGCAACTGTAGAACGCCCCTTAAGTAGCTTGATTGCAATTGGAAATGGTGGGCGTGGCTGGCCATAGATGGTCTCTCTCTCTCTCTCTCTGGGCGAGTAGCAGGGGCTATCGAAAGCGTTAAAAAAGATGCAGCATCTTGAGCTGAGCTCGGAGCTTGCAACTGTTGCAAGTTGCTAGTTGCAGCTTGTTAGCAGCGCCACCTGCAACATTAATTAAGCAGCCAATAACGAGACGCAGACGATTGTGGAATGCTGAACGCTTGATGTGGCATGCCGCATGCGGCACGGGGCATGCGGCATGCGGCATGCGGCAGTTGCCACTTGGCCAATGGGGCCTAGATCGCTTATCGCCGCGGCCAGTTGCAAGATAAAGTTATAAACGGAGCATTTGCAACTTGAATGTCAAAAAAGAAAATTTGCAAACAAATGAAATATTTCAAACGTTGTGATTTAGTGCAGAGTGCGATGAGGTGCGGAGCGGTGCGGTGCGGTGGGTTGGCGGCGTGGCATTGGCACCCGGTAGCCTGGTAGCCCGGTTCTTATACCCTGATCCCATTTGCAAAAGCCAAAGAAGGGTATAATAGTTTTGTTGGAATGTATGTAACAGGCAGAACGAGGCGTGGCAGACCCCATAAAGTATGTATATTCCTGATCCAGCATCAATAGACGAGTCGATATAGCCATGTCCGTCTGTCCGTCCGCCGGTCCGTCTGTATGAATGCGCCGATCTCGGGAACTACAAAAGTTAAAGACTTCAAACTTGGCTTGAAGATCCGTGTATAGCATACGCAGTACGAGTTTGTTTCAAATTTCGGATGCCACGCCCCCTTCGCCCGAGAATTGATCAAAACGATTTTCCACAAAATGCCCATAACTTTGGCATTTATAGAGCAATCGTCACCAAATTCGGTGAATAGGTTCAGGCTTAGATAGTGCAGAATGGAATTCCCCAAAATTTTGATACACCCCTCTATTTTCCCAGAAAACTTACCCTTAAAGTTTCAAACCGATCAGATAAAAAATAGAGAAGTTATTCGCAAAAGAGTGTCAAAATCCACTTAGGGGAAAGGCGGCTGACGTAGCGCCGACTTCAGCTCACAGTGGAACGGTATTCCTCGACTAGTATCAGGGTATACCAGCAGTCGAGCACTCTCGACTGCTGCACCCTATCTTGTTCGGTTTGGCCACCTGTTTGGCCGGCTGCTGCTGCTGCGGCTGGCGCAGTTGGTTGCATGCAACGCCTTCTTAATGGCATTTGGAAATTTGTCAATCGTTGTTGGGCTGTGCCCCGGCTAACGCTGGCGGAAGTGTAAAAAATGAGCCAAAGCGGTTTCAGCCATGCGCTTGCCACTTGCCACTTGCCACTTGCAACAGCCACAAGCCAAAGCCGAAGCCGAAGCCATTGCCTGCCCATCTAACGAAGCAATTAATTTGGCTTGGCACGTTCCACTCGCCTTAGTTGCATTGTCGCATGTTGCTGTTGTTGCTGCCACAGCCAGAGCCACTGTGGTTGTTGTTGTTGTTGCTCTTGTTGCTGTTGCAATTTGAGTTGATGTTGCGCTAAGTGCTGCCATTGGCAGCAGCGGCATCATTTAAATGACGAATTGAGTCAAGTCCAACCGGACAATAACAACAATAACCAACAACAGCAACAACAAGCCACATGCCACATGCCACAAGCAACAAGCTGCGCCTGCCTGCCACGCGCCACATCTATGCACCAAGTACTCAGAGCAGAGCAGAGC
>JBANCY010000062.1:0-92824 GCA_037040045.1 Phorticella flavipennis
CGCTCATGCCTTTAGGCATAACCCTCCTAGAAAAACTAGGTTGTGGCGTAGGATTTGAAATCCACCCACGTAAAAAATGCTCTTCAGTGAAGGAAACAGAAATAGAGGAAAATAGGGCTTCAGGTTTTGGCCCGAAATATAATATAATATAATATAATAATAATAATAATAATGAGCAAACCACCTTTTAGCTGTAGGAAAGCGGCTTGATATTTCGTTCTAACTGCTAAAGATACTGTTGCATAATTTTTCATTGTTTATTTAAAACATATATAATATATAAGCTTAATTCTAAGATTTATTTAGACATTTGGCAATGTCTAATAATAATAATAATAATTAAGCTGGCAACGCAACTTATCGATATTTTCCGGGGAGTACCCTCAATAAGAATGGCTTTGCTTGTACGCGCCTTTCGTTTTGTGCTTCGTTTCGCTTCGTGTCGTTCCGTTAAGTCGGCTGCGCTCGTTTCGTTTGGCTGCAGGCCACGAGTTTCCGCTTTGGAGAGTTCAAAATGGCGGCCATGGGCAAGCTCTCGTTTGTTCTTGTTGTTGTTGTTGTTGTTGGCACGACAAAATCGAACGAGAACACTTTTTCTATACTTAATCATTCAGTTCGAAACAAAATTTCTATGTACAAAATTCGAAAATCAAAAAATAAAACAGAAGAAAATTTCAAAAAATAGTTTAATGAAAATTTAAGATCAAAAACACGACACAAAAAAATATAGATAATTATATATATGCACATATATATATATATATACTATATATATCGAAATGGCATTTGCTAACACTGGCGAAAAGCAGCGGAATTGCGGTTGCAGCGCTGCCGACAAAATGGCGCCGCCCATGCAGCCGACATCCCCCTCGGCGCCCGCGCCGCCCATGTCGCCAACACAGAAAATCCCAGGCAATTGCCAGGCAATTGCACCGCTGAAGCTAAACCGTTTGGAACGGCGCCAGTTCCGGCAACCGTTTCACCAGGCCACCGCCATGGAGCTGCCCTGCTGCTCCGATGCGCAGCTCTGCTCCTCTCCGGGCACAGTGCAGGCGTCGCGTTCCATGAAGCGCCGCAAATCGAGCAGCAAATGCAAATGCGCAGGGGCAGCAGCTGGAGGAGGAGCCGGTGGAGCTGGTGAAGCTGTTGGCGCCGTTGGCGCCGTTGGTGGCGCCAATGAGCAGCAAGCGGAGCCACTCGAACTGCTTGTGGTCGGACACCGCCTCAATATGCAGCCCATGTACATGCGCAGTCCGTCGCCTCTGGCGTTGCCTAAGACCAAGACGCGTCCAAGGCCCCGACCGCCGGCCATACATGGACGAGCCCCGGCGCCGCCGCCCGCTTTACGGCCCTACAATGGCCGTAATTGCAGCAGTCATGATTTTGCAGCCAGGCACACGCCGTCCAAGTCGGGCAACTGCGTGCAGGAATTTCCGCCGGAATCGCCGCGGGGCCTGCAAGTGCCGCAGTCGAGCAACCAAACACATTTTATTGAAAAGGAGGAATATCTTTATATCTACGAATCGGTGCATGTTTGGCCGTCACGTCACAATGTCTCCTGCTGCCCCAGCGAGGAGTCGCAAATGGTCCTCAAACCGGAAAAGTCGGAACTGTCGGAGAAATGGCAAAAGTGGGAGAGATCGACGCAGTTGGAGCTGCAGCTGCAGCCGGTGGCAAAGCAAGTGATCGACTCACGTTTCATGGCCGAAATGCTTGATGAAATTTTAATGCGTAACGAATAATTTAATCTAACTAATCAATTTGTCACTTTATTAAATATCTCTGTACAAAAGGACAACAATTAAGCGTATTACCAAACCCAAACCCAAAGCTTTATCAAATTTGTCAAGAGATCTGGTAGTGCCATCAAGGTCTTAAGCTTGGTCTTTGTTGAGTCCAGATACATTCAAAATATGTCGTAATTGTTGGATGCATCTCTAGAAAGGGTACTATATAATACTATCCGAACAAATTTGAGATTTATTATCAGCTTGAGGACACTGAGATGATGTTAATTAATAGTAGTTAATTTCCCCAAAGGCTCGTACATGGTCTTTAGTGCTTTCTTCAACAAATTATTTTCAAAATTTCAAGATCCTTTCCATTGGAGGTTCGAAACATACATTTTTGCTTTAGCTTAAAATTTAGTCAAAATCAGATTGCACTTATTCAGTTCCACGAACCGTACGAATCAGGCGACGACATCAACAACCAGAAGGAAAGTTTTTTCTTAGGGAATCCGAGGATTACATAATCTTTTCGAAGTTATCGTATATATTACATATTACATTACATATTCCATGTAAGAATTGAATTGCATGCAAAAGGGGAAATATGGGCAAACCTGAAATATAGGAAATGATGTTGTAGTCTATTCCTATTAAAATTTGGTGGACTTATAGAACATACAAAATCTTAAATGTCTGTGTACTTTCAATCCAATAACGCCTTGATAAACATGGGAAATATGAACAAACCCGACCTTCAGTTATACGTCAGCTATAGAGGATGTCGTGTTCCAATCTTAGTAAAATTTGGCGGAGTAACTTATAATAAAGGAACTTAAGTGTGTGTAAATCTTCAATTCAATAAATTAAGAAGCAAAGGATATATGGGCAAAGAACTTAAATCGTGTTTATTTTTTGTACCCTGATCCCATTTAAAAAATGGGAAAAAGGGTATAATAGTTTTGTTGGAATGTATGTAACAGGCAGAAGGAGGCATGGCACCCCATAAAGTATATATATTCTTGATCAGCATCAACAGCCGAGTCGATTTAGCTATGTCCGTTTGTCCGTCCGTCCGTCTGTATGAACGCGCCGATCTCGGAAACTACAAAAGCTACTTGGCATGAATATCCGTGTATAGCATACGCAATACGAGTTTGTTTCAAATTTCGGATGTCACGCCCTCTTCCAAAATTTTTTTCCATCCTGATTTGTCGAGTCGAGCACTCTCAACTGCAGCACTCTATCTTGTTTCTAATAGCTTGGAGAAGATCTTGGCTTATGGGCTCATACAGATGGATAGACTCACGGGTATTCTACAATCGATTTCGTTATCTTTCTCACCATCTGCATAAAGTTAATATACTATTCTCAAATATTCTATAAACGTGTATTTTTAAAACTAGCTGATAAGTCTCTAATTGTAAGATTTTCCAGATCAATCAAAGTCAAGGCAAGGCAAGTTTTTTTTTTACAATTTTACAACCCTCGTTATATATAATATAATTGCCTCTCAGCCATAGAGGTTGAAATTTCAGAAACATTTAATTTTCCTTATTGTTTATTGATCTATTCAATTTCAAAACGGTAGTAGTTGTCATACAACTAAAAGTCGGCTCTTTTTTAAGCTTAATAACGCACCTGAGATATGAGAGCCCAGCTTATAGAAAATTCTGGATGAAAGCAAATCACCTCAATTAACAAAATCCTTTGAGCTTTTGGTTTGTATACCTAATTTTAGATTGATATCAAGTATATTGGGTCATAAAAAGTTGGTGCGTTTATTCTTTAGCGATAAAACAAATTTGGGAAAGTTTATTTGGGGCACCATATATGCGGATCTTCGTGTCAAATTTAGTATTCCCAGCATTTATAGTTTATAGTTAACCGATATTTTTACCTTAGGCAATTTTCTACAACATCTAAATCGAATGACTGCCGCGTTTATGATCTGATCCCTCTGAAATTTTCAGGATAGCCTTATGACTTAGTCATAAATATATATGAATATATAAATTCTCTGCAAAAATAAGAATAGTTCACTTTATGGACCTCTATTAAAGTTTTGTATTGAGATGAATACAACTTTGAAGACCACTACTTTATAGGATCCCATACACAGCCACATATTAAATTTCATAGCTCTGTGTATCAAAATTTTTGAGAAATTAAAATTTTAAGGCAATAGCTCTATAAAGAGAAAGTCAAGGCCATTCTATCCAAACTATCGTTTAAAGAGAGCGAAAGGGGCTTGGCAACCAAAATTGAAGATAAACAAGATCTAATGGTATAGATGGAGCTGCGTAGCATATGTGATTTGACAAGCTCTTATAGTCTCAGAGATCTTGATGCTGATCGAGACAGTATATAATTTGACAGGCACCCTGTCAGGCCCCCTTGTGCCCAATATACCTTACTATTTTTCGGCATATAGTAAGTAGCCACTGAGACTTTTCATACATATGACCCAGTATTTCCGAATGTACCAAAGCTAAACAAAAGCTATTTACAGGAAGTTCCAAGAATCCCATATATCCCATATATTATATATATAAATCATGATATATATCCCCTGAGGCTGCATAAGAATGAGTTTTTAGACAGTTCTGTATTTTTTTATTGTACTTTCAATTGTTTTACATTTATTTGCTTGCTCATCTTAAAAAAATTCGACCATAAAAACAAACAATTTTGTTTATAGCTAAAACTAAGATAGAGGGGCAGGAGTGTGTGTGAGTGTGTAAGTGTGCGAGTGTATGTGTTGAGGAGTAGTATATCTTTTCTGGGAATTGGAGTATAGACTCGAATTTGCGGTTGGCTGAAGGATTTGCATGGTTTTGAAAGTGGAGCTGGTGATATAGGAAATGTAGGAGGAGCTGCTACTGCCATATATAGAAGTTTTTGGTATATAGTAAAAAAATATGTATATATCGATAGATCTATGTAATATGTACATGATGATGATTTGCAAGGTGATAGAGGGTGTGTTTTTGGGGGATATATCTATGTGCTAATGTCTTAGATTGTGCCTCTATTTCGATGTATTTTGGTTGTGTGTCTTCCTTCTGGGGGAGGGGTTTTAGCTAAAGCTAAAGCCTATGTTATTGATTTACATATCGTACTAGGCGGTCTAGTACGATTATATATGTCATCATTATCATATAATATCGGAGTTTTCTTTGTGTTCTTCTTTTTATTTTTCTGGGCGGGTTTTACTGCTAAAGTTAATATCAAGCCCCGCCTTTAGGTCTTTTTTTCGGGCAAATTGTGTCTTCAGCTCGGTGGCTTCAGTTTTTTTTTTTCATTATAACTATGAAATTATATATATCTCTTTATATATATATATATCTCAGACAGACGATGGCGCCTTTCCTTTCAATCTTTTTTTATATTATAGCTAGTTTTTGGTATCATTATTTGTCGTTATCGCTTTTGTCTTGTCCCTTTTATCCTTTTTGTCCTTTTTGCTGCGGCGTTTCTCGCCCGATTCTCCGCCGGATGGCACCGTTTGTGTGGTGGCCTCTGCCACGACCACAACTGGTGGCTGCCATGTAGCAGCCTCTTCATCCTCCACTGGCTCAGGTGCTGCCGCCGGAGCTGGAGCAGAGACTGGAATTGGGACTGGCGATAACATTGACTCCGGGTTGGGTATGGGCGATGACGATGGCGATGGCGGTGGTGTTTTGGCTGCATCTGGATAGGTGGCGGTAGCTGGAGCCACTTGCTCCGTCGCTGGTTCTGCAACTGTTACTTTCTGTTTGGGATGCGTTGTGGGTTTGCCGCTGGCTCGCTCCGCCAGCTCGGACTGCAGTTGATGTTGTTGTGGTTCGTTGTGCATCTTCTTGGCACCATCCAAATCCACGGAATTGAATCGCACCGGCATATTCATTTGGTTGGGGGATGGCGTCAGCGTGCTGCGTTTACTAGTCGTTGGCGGCGTGGATTGCGTCGACTTGTCCACTTTGCGCTCCAGCTCCAAGTCGATCTCCACATCGGAATCGATTTCAGTCTCTGAGAAGGATAATGAATTGCCCGCACGTGTCACTGTTATGCGTTGACGATCCTGCGGGGAATAGAGAAAAGAGTTAAGATCATACTTTCCTTTATATTTTATATATAAGCCTCCAGTAACATTTGAAACCCCTGCCCACCCCACAGGGAGTATCATTAATTACGGTCCAAGCTTATCTTATACAGTCTCAGATCAGATGACAAACACGTATCTTTTTATTAAAAATTACAGAGAATTCTAGTGGAGATACGTCTACATCATATAACTACTCTATCTAAAAATGTCCTTTTCCCCAATATCAAAATATTTACCGCATTTAGCGTCGTTGGCTCCGATATATAACCGTCAAAGTCCTCATCCTCGCTGAATATATCGTCAGTATTGAGAGCATATGTTTCGGGCAGTTTACACACGATTTGCGCCAGATCAATAAAGGTATATTCATTGAGCGAGGGGTGATTGCTGCGCTTGGGTGGTTCCTTATTGAACCACTGATTAAAACGATCCAAACGACCCGCTTTGGCCATGCTATCAAAATAGTTCTTACCGAAGACATAACCCACATCACGTATCTCATCGAAACTGCCAAAGGCGAGGGTTTTATACTTATCTATCGGAGGTCTAATGTACTCGCAGTAATCGGAGTTTTTAACTTCCTGAAAAGATATAAAGGAGCATTAGAGATAAATATCAATAAATTGAAATTCAAGGTATTTCCGAGATGGAATGTAGTTGAGTATGGATAGAATGATTTTAAAATTATAATAATAGGAGTTAGAATTAGTTTTAAAGATTTTTTCCAACTTTGAGGCTTCATTGATTTGTCAATTTTCGGGGTCCAGCTCGGCGGAACAAGTCAACTCCCAAGGATACCGATACATCTTGGAGTGTTTGACACGGATCGCCGTCGAGTAACGCCTACGAAGATGAAGATCTTCAAACTTTTGCGGCTTTTCAAGGGGTAGAAACCATTGAAATCAATGGAGTATCATCCCCGTAAGCTTCCTCGACACGAATCAGCGATGGAAGCAGAATAATAAAGCTTCTCGCAAATTGCGTTTTTTTGACACGAAGGACGACATATTGAATGGTCTTGAAATGTACGTTAACATTTGATATGGATGCCCGGCTCAAAATTATAAGGTCAACTTTTAGAAAACCTTTAAAGCTAATTCCAACACGTAGTATCATTTGGGATATATCCCCCATCCTTTGCTTACCTCCAATTGCCGCACACAGGATACGTAGGCCAGACGCGATTGTATATCGGGCAGATCGGGTACCTTGACGGGTGAGGTAAATGGATTCCACTTCTTATAGAGCAGCCACCAGCCGCTTAGATCGTCGCCATAATTGGTCAGATCCGTATCGTCCTGAGAGCCTACATCGATGGCAATAATGTGCGCAGCGCCCAAATTGTGCATAACATCGGCTACGTGCGACGTTGTTGTTGTTGCGTTTTAACATAAAAATAATATGTTAATGTTATGATAACAGAGAGGCGATAGAGAGAGAGAGAGAGAGAGATAGAACAAGTGTATGTACGTTAGAGCGCGGCAATGGAGCGAGTGAGACGGACGAACAGAGTGCTGGATTGTTTGTTGATCGACGACTGATAACGGTATAGTTATAGGTATATAGGTATATGTGTAACAGTTACTGTTAACTGCCTGTTGCTGTTAATGTTAAAGGATTGACATATGTTACCTGGCACATTGTTTGTATAGCATCCATCGAGCAGCAGATGCCCATCGCGGTAATCACAGAAGGGGGGAAAGACGCCGGCAATGGACATGCTGGCGCGGCAATATCGCCAGAGATGACCTGATCTCGGATCGGATCGGATTGGATTGCAGCATATAACGGTACAATTTGCACGGCACGGTACGAAAAACAAGGACAAGACGCATGGGTGAAAGTGTATGTGTGTGTATGTGTAGAGTGTGTGTTGTGTAGTGTGTGTATGTGTAGAGTGCGTGTGTGTAGAGTGTGTGTGTGTGTGTGTGTGTGTGTGGGGTGTGTGTGTGTGTGTGGTGTGTGTGTGTGTGTAGTGTGTGTGTGTGTGTGTGTGTGTGTGTGTGTGTGTGTAGAGTGTTGTGTGTGTGTGTGTGTGTGTGTGTGTGTGTGTGTGTGTGTGTGTGTGTGTGTGGAGAGAGAGAGAGGAGAGAGAGAATACACAATTTTTATATTGCCATTGTTGTTGTTGCTTTGTGTAGACTTTTTTGTAGACTAATTTTATAATTCTACACTACAAATGTAAATTGAATAAAAATAATAATAACAGTACATCCAGAAGAAGGTTAAAAGAAATTAAACTGAAATCACATAACAGAATGCAAAAAATGATTTACGAAAAGAAAACTAAATTAAAGGAATTTCAAACTAAGCAACTAAATAAATTGCCTGTATATATAGGTAGATATATATATATATGGGAAAGGTAAAGTGTATATAATAATATATGTATGTACATAAAGAAAAAAATTTGAAAAATTTGAAATTTGAATACTACAAAAAAAAACTAAAACATTTTTGTTTTTGTCTCTACATTTATGTGTGAATGTGTGTGTCTCTGTGTGTGTGTGTGTGTGTGTGCTGGAAAAGGACAACAAAGTGGCAAACTACAGCCAAGTGAATAACATTTATCGATTAACGATAAACAAGGGCGACACAATGGCTGCACTGGCTTTTTTTAAGTGCAGCAGCTAACATTGAGTTAAAAGGATCAAATTCTGTTGTGTGTTGTATGTTATGTAAAACTGTAATTGGTTTTGTGTGTATGTTAACGCGACAACAGAGCAACAGCTAACATTGAGTACACATTAAATTCTGTTGTGTTTTATGTTATGTAAAATTAATTAGTTTTGTGTTTATGTTAACATAATAGATTCTGCTAAAGCCTTGTTTACGCGTCTTACAGGTATAAAGGTCAGCAATTGAGTGCTGTTGGCTCTGACTGTTCAGTCTGAGCTATGTTATGTTAACAGATTTATGTTGCGTTTGCAGATATTCGATATTCTGATATTTTATTGATTATTAACTTAACATACTTATGTTATGTTTATTAGCTTAACAGAACTTGTAAAGTTGGATATTTGAACATTACTTGATTCTGTTAGGTACCAGAGTGCGTTTGATTTACATAACAGACTGTTATGTTGATTAACAGCAGACAATATTCTGCTAAGCCAGGGTGTAGTCTATTAGAGAGGATCAAAATGTTTGATAATTTCAGATACTGTTCACTAATTTTTATTGAACGATATTACTTTCAAAGATTATTTATTTTATGTAAACAAAACAACATTTTATGTTCTTTTATCATAAACTATGTTAGAATAACATAACAAAGTGTAAACTATGTTACCATAACAGTGTCGGGTTGAGTGAAAGAACTGCATATGTTTTTTATACAACACATTTTACTCATGTTAACAAATTAACATAATGCTAAATTTGAGTGTGAATGACAAACTTAACATTACCAGTGTTTGGATTGTGGAAATTGGCCTGTTTCTGTGTGTATTTACATACACATATATGTAATACTGTTAACTTAACAGACTTTGGCTTACATAGGAAACTATAAAACTGCCAAAACTATTCAACGCGAACAAAAAGGAAATGGACATTATGTCAACTACAGCAATAACAGCAACAATTACTGTTAAAAGCCAACAATGTTAAACATACAGCTAAGTGTGGTGTTTGTGTATGTGTGGGTGTGGTTGTTTGTTTGTGTGTGTGTGTGTGTGTGTGTGTGTGTGTGTGTGCGTCTGTCTGTGCTCAACGCGGTGAAACGGTGTAAAAGAAAGTGGAGAAAGCAAATAGCAGTCACAGTTAGCGGTTAACAGTCATTGAGATCAACATATCCAACACTCTGCGCTCTCCGTGCCCAAAGAGCAAACAGCTCCAAATTGACATTGACAAAAAGGATGAACAGGTACATGGGAGTGGCAGGGGGCGTGACGGAACAGGACACATTAAAAATAGGACTTTTATCTTGGGGTTTTTTTTTTGTTTGTTTGTTTGTTTTCTTCTTATTTAATTAACTAATTACCTGGCAAATTATTTACATAGCCGCCATCCAGCAGAAGATGTCCATCTTGTGGATCGCATAGGGGCGGCATGTAGCCGCTGAGTGACATGGAGGAGCGTACGTAACGCCACAGAGATCCTGCGACAGTTGGAGGATTTTTTTTTATTTTGGCAAGTGAGCGGGAGCATGTTTTGCATGTGTGTGTGTGTGTGTGAGAGAGTTGTGTATGTGTGTGTAAATGGGAAGAGAGAGAGAAATAGAGTAAGAGAGAAAGAGAGAGAGAGAGAGAGAAACAGCTTTTGAGTTTTTTGAGCAGTGTGAGCGAGAGCGAATGAAAAAAATTATTGGCCAATGGGAGCTATATATTAATAAGGAATATATATATATTCTATTTATATATATTTTATATTAGCTGAATTAGTTGCTAATTACGAAAACAGGAAACGGAAATACATACACATACACACACACACACACACACATGAGAGACATTCTTAAATAACATGGAGTTAACAGAAATCACTGCCGCTTTAACCGAACAATAAGTATGAGATTTGGAGAGTTTCGCATGAACGCCGGCTTTGGAGAGAGCGTTGAGAGCGCGAGCGAGAGAGCTATGTGCCGTTGCTTGGCTGTGCATATGTGTGCTGCTTGTGTCTGTGTGTGTGTGTCTCGAATAGCGGTATTCCCAGAAACATTTTAATTGTGATTTCTTAAAATACTTGCACAATTTATCTGTTAGAACTTTTTGAAGCATTTTTTAGTTACATTTTTAGCATTTTAATGTATATTTGATCTGAAAATTCAATTTTGATTATATCAACGATTTACAGAATTTTCTTTTTTGGTCTAGTCATTACCCCCAACTTACCATCTGCAATTATTGTACTTTGCTGCATTTTATAATATAATTAAAGTATCGTAGATCCCATATCCCAAATGGTCGGGGAATAAGAAATCGAATGTCTATCTGTCTATCAGTCGTCTGTGTGCAAACTAGTCCATCAGCTATTGAACTATCCGTGGAACTTAGCACCCTAACTAATTTTGTTATCCGTCAGCACATTTGTCGGAACAGGTTGGATCGCATCACTATATCATATAGCTGTCAAATGTGGGATTTGCTCATCGTTCCCATGTTTTTAAAGCTATAGGATTGAAATTTGACCAGCACTTGAGATCTTGTATTATTTAATGATCCACTTAATTTGCAAAGAATATCAATACTATATCATAAAGCTGTCATATAACTGAAAACTCTTTTTGCCCACATTCTTCAAAGACTTCACCAAATTTTAACTTCATCAAATTTAAAACTATCGGACCACAAATTCATATAGCTGTAACATTCTTAAAAATATTGTAGGTCCGTATTTCATTGTTTCTAAAATTATTGGATTGAAATTTTGCAGATCAACAATGTTATAAATGTTTTAAAAATGTTCTATTTGTACATAAAACCTACCAAGGTGTCTGGAATCAGACATTTTTTAAACCTGAAACTGAAACCGATTATTACACATGACAGCTAAACTTGTGGATAAATTGTGGACCTCGAGAGGTAAAAAATTGTATGAAAGATGGAGTTCAAGACCCCAGTACAAGTTTTTTGGAAAAATGGGATGTTACAGGTTCAGAAGAGATGGGCGTGGGAAAAAAGTATAGGTCGCCAGTTTAAAAAAAAGCAATAAATAAATAAAATACTTGAGACAAATTCTTTAGTTTGCCCTCTTTGAACCTGAGTGATTTCCGGGTTGCCCAAAATACCTTCTAACCTTTAAAATTTGTTTTATAAATATTTTATTTCTTCAGAATTTTCGGAAGAACTTTCACTTTCTAAATTATAATTATACCTCCTTCGGCAATATCTTTTCTTTTACTGATTGATTTCAAACGTGAAATTTATTTTAGGAAAGACTCCATTGAGTACTAGTATTAACAGAGATTATGTTCAGTTTCGATAAATAGTTCCACGAAATCACCTTTGCTACCAAAGTTCCCAGAATTTTGGAGTTTAAGCTCAGGCTGACAAATTGAGGATTGCAAATTTTTCATCATTTTTAGTCATTAAACTAAAAACATCAAACGATATATTCCTTCGGAATATTTGCATGATCAAAGTGTGCCTATTGTATGCATGTCTTTGGTATAATACAGGGTGTGTGTGTGTCGGGTTGTGTGTGTAATTTCAATCCTAAAAAAACTACACAAAAAGAAATTATCAAAACACCAAGCAAAAAGCCAAACAAATCAAATGCCAAAAACAAAAAAAAAGTAGAATCTCAGAAAGAGATGACACAATTTACATAACTAATAAAAATAGAGATAGATAGATAGAATGATCGAAAGAGATAGATAGATAGATAGATAGCGCTAAATACAAGCAGCTAAGGATGAGTAAATGTGACAGAGAGAGAAAGCAGAAGCGGCAGCAAAAATAAAAAAACAAATCGTTTCATCTCGCCCGCAAACGGCACTCACCGTTGGTGTGAATGCGATGGCAACTGGCGGTTATATCCGTTGTTAGCGTAAAGTAGGGTATCCACAGATCCTCGATGGTCACGTCTCCGAATGTGTCGTGTATGGTCTTATTGAATCCACGGCCCGAGAACATCGAAGTTATGGGATAGGTTAAGTCAAGCAACTGAAGGAACCATTTTGTCATTTTCTGTAAAAAAGAAAATATATATCAAGATATGTGCAGGAGATATCTATGTCCGGTAACTACCAACTTTATAAACGGATCGTTCTAAAAATTTGAGCATAGCTTTACAAACTAGTTCTGAGCGTACAAACTTAAATTTAAATTATTATGCTAAGAACTGTAGAGTTTATGGATAAATATATGTTATACTATATATATTTTCGGGGGGAACAGATTAGGATTAACAAAAAGTTGACCGGCGGGAATGTTGAATTGGAAGTTGAAGGTTTTTAAAAATCTAAAATCCCTTGGTAACTTTTTCAAGTATTCCCCTAATTTCCACAACACAACCTGACAAACGATCTTCCCTTCCACCCAGCGGTAAAGAATATAACTATGCTACATTCTAGAACACAAGTTTGCACATACTTTGGACCATTCGCGTGCTTTTTGCGTAACAGTTGTAATGTTGCGCTCCGAACACCAGAGGGCGCCCATGAGGGCACCAATGCTGACGCCACCGACCATGTCTATGGGAATACCAGCCTCCTGTATGGCTTTGAGCATGCCAATATGCGCAGCTCCGCGAGCACCGCCGCCACCCAGGACAAGTCCTATCGAATTGCCCGTTAACCAGCGGGCCAAGCGCGAGAAATCGGAATGCATATTTGGCTCAGACAGCAGGACGCGACTGTACAGATCGTTCTGGAAGGGGTAAAGAGATTAGCTAGGGAGGAGTTGGGGGCACAGAATCCATGATTTGCTTACAATTCGATACTGGCTTTTGCGCGTGAAGATGCGTTTCACGCAGAGCACATGATGATGCTTGGTGACCCAAGGACGTGCATTGAGCCAGCTCAATGTGTTGGCCGGCTTGGCGTTTGTGGTTTCCGGATATAGCAGGACCAGTTCCTTCTGGGTGCGCATGGCCAATTTATCGATTTCCCGCTCGAATTTGCCCACCAAATGGGAACGCTCACCCAGGCCCACAATGAGCACAACATCCGCCTGTCGCATGCAACGCTGGGTCCAAGGACTCAACGAACTATCACATTGATACAGTGTGATAATATTACGATCTTCCTGCTGGGCCAGCCAGGATGTGAGACGATATTCATTGGCGGTTTCAAAGATGTTAATGCCCAACTGTTTGCGCACCACCTCCGAGGTGAGACGCAGCACAGGACCTGTTAGGGAAGCAAAGGCAGATTAGCCAAGGGAACAACAGCTCCTTGAGTCCTAGACTACTTACCAATGGCACAAAGTGAATGATATAGCTCGTAGGTGAAGGGTGTCAGCGGAACATCATCTGTTATGGGCACCAGCGCGACAGTCGAATATTTGTGCGTTACGGGATTGGCTTCAACAGATCCGCCGGATGTATTACTGCCACGACTCTGCATGGTGCCCAGAAAACGATGGCTAAGGAAACTAATCAGACGCGTCACCACAATCGGATAACGCAATTTGATGGCATTGAATAGACCCTCGGGCAATTTGGCCAGTTCGGAATCACGCACAGCCATCACAGTTGTGGTCCTTGAAGTTTCCGTTATCATCTCAACAATGCCCACCAGATCCCCTTTGCCGTATTCACCAATGATTTCCTTCTTGCCACCCGGATGTGTGATAACCGAACGCATGCGTCCGCTGAGCACAATATAGGTACTGTCGCTGCTCTCGTCCTGTCGGTAGACAGCACGACCCGACTCCAAAAATATCCAGTCCAAGGCGTAATCACATTGACGCACCAAAGGTGAAAGACGGCGGACAACGCCGTTGCCCAGATCCAGCACAATGCGAGGACGTTGACGCATGATTCTGTCAAAAAAAAAGAGGAAGAAAGTGAGGAATTGTATCCAATCCCCTCGTGAAATCTACATCAATACTCACTGATAGATGGCGGCACGTCGTATATAGGCAACGCGGCTATTGTTCCGGGCTTTTATCGTATAAGCGCTGGCCTCGCCGGTGAGCATGGCCAGCCCGCCGACGATTTCGCCCGGATGCACAAAATGTATAAGCATATCGCTTTTGTTCTCCTGCATGGCGGCACGAGCATCGGCGTTGCTCTGGTAAACAGCCAAGGTGCCGGTCATGACGAACCAGACGCAAACATCATCCGCATTGCCCTCCGTGATGAGCGTTACGTTTGGCTCCAGTTCGCGCACCTCGACGAATGGCTCAATGATGTGGGCGTCACCCTCGTTGAGGCCCAGCTCACGGCGCAGGCTCTCGACGGCGGAAGACTGCACCAGTCTCTGGTCAATGGAGGTGATGGTCACATTATTCACATTATTCGGAGCATTCGGCGATTCGCCACTGGCCGCATGCGTTGCCGAGTTGCGTCGCTGCGTGTTCTGATTGATGGCAACGCCCGAGTGCTGTTGCTGCTGATGATGATGATGGACGAGATCGATGTACGGCGCATCCCCGTGCACTTCGGCAAAGAGCAAGGCATTTGTGGTGGCATGTGGATCCGGATCGGAGAGCGTGTGCTCCATGCGTGATGGACGCGACAACGGAGAGGCGGGCGCACGTGTCGTCAGCGGACGGGATGCTTGAGATGTCTGGGAAAAGATCGAATTGCCAACAACACCGGGCATGGTCAGGCCCTTGTTGCGCATGTGATTCTGGACCAGCTCCGCATTGAGGCCCAGATAGTTGCGTAGCGCGGTGAAGAGGACACGCTGCAGGCGTATCATAATCACCTGGATGACACGAATCATAACATCTGGATTCTCCTCGAAAACTTCCTCAAAGGCCTGAAAATAAAACAAATTTTAAGGGGGGACTAAAAAGCAAGCAGAGAGAAAAGGATCCTGAATAGGATTCGGCACAGAATAGCTTTATGACAAAGTCATGCTGACATGCAGGGGTGTATCTACGTTTTTAGGGAATTCTCCACTGCAGTTCATATTCATAATAGATGCCATAACTTTTAGTTGTATGGCACTTATATGATATAGTAAGAAAGAATAGATAAGAAAGAAACTTCGGAGTCTTGACTATATTTTGAGAAAAACTGATTTGTATACGGCATATGATAAAGTGGTCAGATCGTTTTTATGTTTAGTGTAGCGTGAGATAATAAAGAATCTAAAGAGTGTGTTAAATTTCAATGAAATTGCTTTAAAAGCATGTGAAATATGGGCGTAATAATATATAAGAAAGATTCTTAAGGGTTTGCAAAATATCAATCTATAAACTTGAAAAACGTAGGAAAATATTCGACATTTAGTTGTATGACAACTATATGATATATTGGTCCGATCCGACCGGTTCCGCCAATTGTACTGAGGGTGACGAAAGAAGGCTATCATAACGATGGCTGAAAAACTAAAGAACCAGATGGATAGACACACGGAGTAGCTCAATACATGTTCGCCCCTTCTAATCTTTCTAGAGGTAATTTTAGGGGTCTACGATGGTTCGTTCTTTATATAACAAACTTTTGTACAAATAAATGGACTATTTATTCGAAATAATGTTAAAGAATCTTTCAAAAAGAGACTAATAATGGAGATGATCTCAATGGTTTTAGGATTATCTTAAGCGATTTCGAAAGGTGGGGAATTCTTAATTATCTTAATTGTCCCAATTGGCCCAAAATGATTCCAAATTGGTAAAGTAAAAATAAAACTTTTGATTGTAATCTTTCGAAAAAACTTTCCAAAACCGAAAAACAGCTAACAACTGTTTCGGGTCCCAAAACCCAAATCTTAAAAGCTTTTCAAAACGGCGCGTGAAGCGGGGTTTGAAAGGTGTGCTGAATTAGATTATCTAAAAGTCGAAAACACTCCAAAATTAAGTCAACTGATTTTGGGGCTGGTTGGAACACTCACCTGCATTGGCAGTCGGATGACAACGGATTTCTCAATGGCCTTGGCCGTAACTGTTTTATAGTAACTGGAATTTCCCGACAGCACATCGATGAAGCTCAGCAGTGACGTCACTGACTCTCCCTTGCGGACCGTCTTCAAGGACAGCGTGCTGCCATCTGCATTGCAGATATAGACATTGATTAGACCCGACTGCACGATGTAGACGCTGTCATCGGGATCGGTGATCTTGAACAGATAATCCCCGGGCATTAGCTGCAGCAGTTGGGTGTGCTTGCACAGCTTGAGGAAGATGGGCTTCTCGAAGTGCCCGAAGATGCGTATGCTCTGGAGCATATAGAGCGCATCGGGTGGCACACGTTCGCTGCCCTCGATTGTCTCCTCCAGATACTCGGCGGGCGGTTCCACTGTCTTCATTTCCAGCGGACGATTCTCGCGCTGCAGCTGCAAGATGCGTCGGGCGAAACGCATTACCGCCCGCCTCTTGTAGCCCTTGCCACTGCTGTACATCTGGCCGCTGACGTTCTTCATTTTGCGCAACATGCGGCGGCCGTAGAAGAGCATCTTGTCGCGCTTCCGGAACCGTAGACCCCGATGGTCGCCGGAGGTGACCGCACTTAGCGAACGGGCGATTTCATCGCGCAAACGCAACCGGGCCAGGCGTTTGAAGTAGAGGAACCAGGCGAGGAACACGATCCCGATAACGATCAGAGCACCGTACCAATACATCTGCGGAGAGTCGAGATCGGAGAATGGAGAGTAGATTAATTAACAGTTAACAACAGCGCAAACAAAAATGATTAAAAAACTCTTATGTTAAATAACAGCAGCAGCGGCGGTGGTGGCTGCAGTCTCTGCTCTGTCTACGGATTACATAGCATTAACAGTCGCTCGTTGCAGTCTCGGTGCTCAGTGGCACAGTGCTGAGTACTTAGCTGTTTTAGCGCCAAAAGTCAAAATTTAATTAAAATTCAACGAGAAAGGAATTTCAACGGCTCGTCGATGTTTCCCAATTCTCAAATTTTTAATTATAAAGCTTGGCATAAAATACAAATGGGAAATTAAAAATATTTTCTACACAAGGTGATTCGAATCATCGGTTTAGTATTTTTGATAGGCCAAACCGTTACTGTTGCTCTATATTATATCTTCGGTGAAAATCGGGCAATTACATTGAATTTATAGATAGTAAAATAGTTTCTTTGAATATGATAAAGTGCTCCGATTCTATTGAAATTTACATGGTGGAGCGATAGATAATCAAACAAAATTTCTATGAATATAAAGTGTATATAGATAACACAATGATTTCTATGAATATAAAGTGTTCCGATTCTTTTAAAATTTGGACCGATAGTTAGTAAAGAAATTTAAGTGTTTGTGAAAATTAAAGGCATTTAGCTTTAAAAATATATAGAAAATACGCATAAATTAGAATTTTAGATTTAAATCTAATGCTATAAAATGTATTATACCAATGCGACAATGTATTTTTTGCTCCGTTTAGGATCTACCGAAGCATTCTTCAGTTTAGTCTTCGCGAAGTGTGGAAAAAAATTAAGATATCATATAGAAAGTTTCGATAGAGCCTGAGATTGGGGATTTCAAACATTTATCTTGTTTTTAGACTTTTGACAAACATGTCAAAAAAAATCAGATGAGTAAGTCATTTGGCGAAAATTTTTGGAGTTGTGCCAAAAAAGGCGCTCATTTAATGATCGGGAATTTTTTTGATATTTTTTCTCGTTATTTTAGTGGACACAGAATAGAGCAAACCAATTGTAGAGTGCGCGACTACAGAACACCCATATATATATTATACAACAATACATATTTACACTCATTTGCTATCACATTGACGTCATCGTTGATTTTGTTTTTTAAATTATCGCTTGAAGAACTTTCGTATTCATTACTCAGTCTTTAGGAAATTGTCGGGATAGATTTATTACATAATTTTACATATAAAAACATAACTATTATCCAAAATACATAAGTTTTAGAGTATTGTTATGAAGTTTTTGATAATCAAGTCAGGTATAAAAAAATTTATAATAAAAATGCTGTAAAAAATATAAGGGGAATTCCAGATAAATCTATGTCCGATATATCAACGATAATTATTATAATTATTTATGTCGAAATTCGATTTTGAAAATGGCAAAGGAAATTTACAGACTCAGACTCTTAGAGATCCCGAGTTATATCATACAGACGGACAAACAGACATGCACAAATCTAAGTTCAATGGATCAAACAATTATTTACTTTAAGGGTTCTACAACAAATTATTTTGGATTAAAATCGTGGATGCTAGTCTATGATCATACACCATGTTTCTATATATGTAATATATATAGGATGGCTTCTATCGGCATGCCTAAGATGGATGTTGCTTTCCTTTTGTTGAAAGCCAAAATTTGGCTGCATTTTGTATGGGCGAGTGTGCCAACACTGATGCTGAAACACACACTGTCGCTCTCTGAGAGAGTCTCTCTCTCTCTCTCTCTCTCTCTCTCTCTCTCTCGGTCTGTCTGTCTGTCTGTCAAGTCTCCACGCTCTCTTGACGTTTGTCTTCAATTGGCTTTTGGCTTTGAAAATTTTGCATGTTCATGTTGTTGTTGTTGTTGTTGTTGTCGTTGCCGCTGCCAACAGTTGTTTGTTGTTTTTGGTGTTGTTGTTGTGCTGTGCCGTTTGCCGTTTTCCGCATTTGAATTTTCATTCGCTTTTGACATTGGCTGCACAATTGCAGCGATTGTTGTTGTTGGTGTGGTTGTTGTTGTTGTGGTTGTTGTTGTTTCTATTTGTTTATGGTTTATTTCTGTAACAGGTTTCAGTGACTGCGTCAAAATATGAATCAAAACAACAACAAGTGAATCGCTTACACCGCATTCTGCAATTGCTACAAGGTGTCACCTAGCATAGGCTCTGGTACCAGTTGATAGTCTTTGGTGCACTTTACATAACCTCAATTGGTTATAATCGTTTTGTGGAGAAATCGATATTTATCGAAAGCATTGCATGGACGTATAGTCGGGTACATGTGTATATTCTTTGAAGAAAGTATATAATATTAGTTTAAATATAACATTGCAGAGTTAGCAAAAAGTCCATTAAAAGATCAATCGATATTTATCCCTATATCGTGTATTGACGATCGATTGACGATCTGTAGATAAAAAAACTATAAATATTCTATTCCATCTATCAGAGCCCTAAGATCCTCCGAAAAAATAGGAATATATAAAAATCATATGGAAGGAGAAACTCGTTTACGGCGTAGATACTCGGAGAAGGTTATAGAACACTATGTGACATAGCTTTAACAATATTTAAGGTGTTGCTTTATGTAGTGGAAGTGGTACTCTTTGGTATAGTATTTAGAGAAACGCATTGCAATTGTTGAATTTTAGGTCTTAAACTCCGATCCCCAGACTTTGTCCGGTCAGATGGTATTTTGTTTTTTTGGTCTGGCCGAAAAAATCTAAAATTATTGGAGTTATTTATAATGAATGGGAATGAAAAGACGTCCGCGAATTGCCAATAAAATATATCATATAAAATATGTAAAAGTTCCGATAGTACAGTGAAGTTTTGCGCGAAAGCCACCCGTCTTTATGGAACACCCCATATGTATAGTATTATATTATATACAATTATAAGAATAAACACTTTTGATTTTGAGTTATAGTTCCAATATGCATACAATTGCAGCATGATTTGCGAATAGCACAATTGGTACCTGTGAGTACACCTGCGCGCCACCCTATAGTATTCCAGCATGCGCTCTATAAGACAACGGGAAGCATAGGAATATCAATTGGATAAAATACGCAGTAATAAATTAATATACAGCAAAAGGAATCTGATAACTTGGGAATGTCTGTGTATAAATAGGTAAAATGAACTATGTACGATGATACTTCTTATCAGACATTGCAGGGGTTCGTTTTACTCTTACCTAGAACAAAGCTCTATGCGATATTTGAGTTCCAGAAAAGTCGATCCAATTCTAAACAAATGTATTCAGCTTTTGGAGTGGGTTGCTTTGTTCAACTAGTTTTAAATTTGAACTTTGAGCTAACTTTGATTTTATGAACTGGTTCCAATAGTCGTAGAAGAACAAATAGGATTTATGTCAGAAATCCAGAAAAAACTATGAGAATTATTGCAAGTTTTTATTATTATTAGGTAGATTTTTCAAATTAAACCAAAGGCAGCAACATTTTCTAGGTAATTTAAATCTTTACAATTTTTATCGATTTTGGGCAATATCATTTTTACAGCTATATGATATATTGGTCAAATCGTTTTGAAATTTAGTGCATCTTTTCATAATGAAGAATCTTAAGGGTGTCTTAAGTTTAAATACAATTGCTTTAAAAGCATGAGAGATATGAGACTTTTAGTTCGATGTTAGTTATATGATATGTTAGTTGGATCCTTTTGAAATAAGAAGGGTAACATTGGATAGTAGTTCAATTTAACATAATGTCAAATTTCAAAACAAAAGCTTGAAAAATATTTCATATATAGGCCACTCCGACTTGTAGTTGTATTGCAGCTGTACTATATACAGTCGAGTCCCGATAATTCGAATTGAAAATTTTTTTATTTAGACGAGGTTTTGACTTAACGAGATTTCTATTTAGCGAGGCTCAGCTCAGGCGACCAGAAATTTATTCGAATCATCGCGATTTTCGATTAAGCGGGGGACAAATTTTCGGGATTCGACTGCAGTTGTCTAAATCGGTCGGATCCGAGATATATGCAGCCTATTTCCAAAAAAAGGTAACGTTTCAAGTTTACAATAGCCTAAAAACGTTGATGACCAAGGACCTTTTACAGTCTTTTGTCTTTCTGGAAGTAATTTTTTGGGGTTCTACAATATATCCTTAAACTTCAACGAAAGTCCAGGAAATCTTTGAAAATCTCAAATGCTAGCCTATATGGAATTAGCTCCGATAATATGAATTAGTTTTAATTTTGAGTTTCCCCAAAACCGCAGAGAGATAAGTCGAAATTATCCAGAAGTAACCATATGTTAGTACCGATTTTCACAACTAGTTCAAGCTAGTTTAATTAGCTCAAATCACGGGGGAAAATCAGTAAAAATTTGCTAAAGGGTAATCAGCTGATTTCTAGCAAAATCTTTTGTTTGGAATTTGGAACTTTATTTTTAGGATTTCTTGTTTTGATTTGCTTTTCTTTTTTTTTCTTAAGAGACGATTGCGCAGTATGGCGGGTGCACCGAGTGTCTCTTATCTTAAGATCAGGCTGGCAGGCGGATGATAATGGGTTTGGTAGTGACCTCTAGAGTGGTTGGGGCCTGTGACTGATTAGAGCGAATGAATGGCATTTGTTTCGGGGGCTCCGTTTGGGGCAAAAGCCCGCTCTTTGAATAGCAAATTAAGTGACACAGGGAAAGGGAGAGGGAGATGGAGACGGAAAAGGGGCAGGGGTAGGGGCAGGGACAGAGACGGGGCTAATCAGAAACAGATGACGATGTAGCACGTGTGCGTCAAAAATAAAGCAAATGCAAAGCAAATTGGTCTGGCGGCCCCCGGCGCACCTCCCGAACCCTCCCGAAGTTCCCGGACGATAGACGAAAGACGGCAACCAAATCAGTTTAACATAATTCAATTAACCCCTTGGGGCCAAATCAATTTATTTGGTACATGAATAAACCCACCGCCTGCGCCTTGTGACTTTCGGTCAGGCGTTGATCCAAAATATATACAAAAATAGATCGTATTGTCAGGTGCGTGGTAAATAATATATCATGTGCGTGTGTGCTATGTGTGTGTGTGTGTCCAGAGAAATAAATTATACAGAGAATACAGAGAAATATTGTGTTATCAATTAGCTTTAAATAAGACATTAGACAAAAATCAATCGATGTTTTTATACTCTTTCTTTATAAAGAAAACAATAGTATATTCACTTTGTGCGGAAGTTTGTCTTGCATAGAAGGAAGCGTCGTAGACCCCCAATAATGTTAATTCTTTTAAAGTTATAAATTTTAAATTTGAGCTACAAGTAAGTTTCTCTATTGTCCGTAGTTCTGCTAAATTTCATTAGTATCGGACCCCTATATCATATATCTGCAGTACCACTAAAGCTTAGTTTTGCCCATATTTGCCATATTTTTAAAGCTATCAGATTCAAATTTAACATACTATTAGCTGTTATCTTAATCTATCGTTGCAGTAAATTTCAATAACAGTTTTGACTATATCATATAGCCGCCATTCAACCAAAACTCGGTTTTTTCCATCTTTTCCAAGTTTTTTGCGCTATTTGTTTTGAACTTAACATAGTTTTTAGTTTCTACATTATCCATGGCTTCACCAAATATCAAAAGTATCAGAACTCCATATCACATATCTGGCATACAACCAAAAGTCAGTTTTGCCCAGATTTTCCATGCTTATCAATCTATTAGTATTTCTTTTAACATACTATTAAGTTTCTATAATATCTATTGTTCCACTAAATTTCGACATTATTGAACCACTATATCATATCTTTGAAACATAGTTATGCGCAACGAGTATGAAATTTTCATTGTGCCCAATGTAATCGATTCTTACTTGTCCATTGTATACTCTGACCAGATCTGGCCTTGCTATACATATTTATTCAAAAGTAGGCGTGACTTCAGCCCTAAGATACCGTGCACAATTTTCGACTAAAATTTTAATTAACTCATGGGAAGTGACACAATCCTCTTGTCAAATGTTCAAAACTTTGAGTTTGATTTATTTATCTATCAAATATTGATTTAAAAACCAAAAAAAAAAAAATTCAATGCTCAACAACAAAATACACCTGGCAACAACTACGTGATATACGAACAACATGTGTCTGTTTTCCATTTGGAACCTTATTGCATAACAGCTCTATTTATTATACAAATATTATGAAACTTTGGGAATTTATTATAAACAGAATTTCATATTTCTATACTAAATTTTAGAAATATTCATAGTAATACACTGAAATTAGCACGTAATTTTGGTTTTCATTATTTCAGGTCATAGATTAGATACATGCTAAAATGGCATATGATAAGGTGAGATGAGACCTTGAACTTGTTGGAGAAAATATTATGACAGACTGGTCGGATAATAAACCCTTTAATACTGAAGATAGTTTGTACATTTTGGGGATTGGAATCTTCAAATTAATAAAAATACCTAGCACGACTCTCAATCAAGTTCGACCTTGGACCATTCGGACGTCCCACGTCAAATTCATTAAAAGTAGGTCAACAAATAGATAACGTCTGTTTTGATAGGTAAAAGTCAAAAATTCTTGTGGTGGCCTCTTTTAAACGCTCATAACTTAGTCAAAACTGCACCGATTTTGACTTGTTATACCATTTTGTTCATGGTTTTTGATTCCAATTCGTTTCTTATTCAAATTTTATTCACATAGTAAGCAATTTTATTTTTGTTATTTTTTGAATTTTCAAGTAAGGGTCCCCCCTGTGTTTTGAAAAATTTTTGAAAAATAAAAACTCAAAATTTTAAGTTTTTTCCATTTCTGGGATCAAAATTAGCATAAAAAACTACTTTCAAACTTCGCGAGATGAGTTTCATTTTTGACCCTAAAATCGGCCCAAGATCAAGGAAAATTTTAACATGTAAAGTGAATATTTTCAAATAGGGGAAAATTTTCAAAATTTCGTAACTACGCCAAAACTGCACCGATTTTGACTTGTTAGACCATTTTGTTAATGATTTTTTATTCCAAATATAACCATATTCAAATTTAGTTCAATTCCTAAAATAAATTTTTTTTTATATTTTTTGCACTTTGAATTAAGTGTTCCACCTGTGTTTTGGAAAATTTTTTGAAAAAATAAAAACTTCATATTTTAAGTCTTCCATTTCTGTGATCTTCATAGGCATAAAAAACTTCGCCAGAGAAGATTAATTTTTCACCCAAAAATCGAATACCACAAGCTATTCGCAGGATAAATCTTAAAAACGTTTTTCGATGAAATGCCAAAAACTTTTACATTTATAGAGCTACGGTGAAAACTCTCTACAGTGGACACTCTCATAAGTGGACACCTCCTTTTAATGGACAAAACCTTGGGAACGGGGGAAAAAAGAACATGTAAATGAACCATTGGTGGACACCTCTCAATAATGGACAAATTTTAGGTGACCATCCCTGTCCTTTGTTTCAAATTTGGTATTTAGTGTTACGACTACAAGCTGCAGAGTTTTCCGAAAAATTTGATGCATCTTAGAGAAGTTATTCGCAAAAGTTACCTATGAGGTACGGGGAGGCGGGCAGACGCCTGGGTCTGAGGATATTTTGCGATTCGGACTGTATTGGGATCAGGGTATGTCGCAGTCGAGCTCACTCGACTGGAGCTTTCTTACTTGTTTATTTTTTCGAAATTTGTATGATTAATAAGAACTGCTCGAATATTCTAAATTGATTAGGTTTCAGTGGTTAACTGCCCACTGTAAGCGATAGGCGTCTGCCAGTGTGTGTGTGTGTGTGTGCGTGTGTGTGTGTGTGTGCGTGTGTGTGTGTGTGTGTGTGCGTGTGTGTGTCATGTTTTGCGCATGCTTTATGTAAGTTGCTTTCTTTCTTCTGTCTTTTTGTCCGTCTGCAAATCAAAACATAACAGGCAAATGTTTTTTTTTTCTTATTTTTCTTATGTGTTGACGGAAGTGGGCGCAAGACACACACACACACACACACACACACACACACCCATACATATGTATATGGTTTGGCGCGTGAGTTAGCATAAAAAAGAGATAAACGACAAAGGTGGAAGCGAGAGAGCAATAGGAATTGCGGCAGCAGCTGTTAACAGTTAGATCAGCCGCTGCTTATCAGCAAGCGAGTGTGCAGCGGGAGAGGGGGGTGGGGTGCCACGCCCCGCCCCGCCAGGCAGCAACCCTTAGAACAGCTGCTGCTGCTGATCGCTGACAATTGCCCGCTGCTCTGAGTCACGACGAGCCCCCCGAGAAGCAACAACAACATGCGTGTTGTGTGTTTTTGTTTGATTTTACTTAACAGTTACATGGGAACATATATGTATTACGTGGCCTGGAAACTTACCGTTGTGGCGACTTGCTTGAAAACATATTGCCGCCAGGCGTCCGAGAAGAGCTTATTGAAGCGGCCGTTGGCGCTGGCCCGCAGCAGTTCCAGGACATCCATTTGTTGTTGTTGTTATTGTTGTTGCTGCTGTGCGGCGTGTTGTTGTTGTTAAACTACGGAAATGTGTTGTTGTTATTGTTGTTGTTGTGGCACCCCCGCCAAATCACAGCAGAAGGCGCGCGCGCGTGCGAGCGAGAGGCAAACAACGCAAGGCAATGGGCGATTTGAGCACTGTTTTTGTTGTTGTTGTTCTTAGGCTTTGTTTAAGCAAGCCCCGCGCGCCCTTCTCGCACCGTCTCCGTCTCCGTCTCTGTCGCTCTTTCGCACTTCTCAGTAAGATTTGCTTTATATATTAATATGCAAACGCCATCGTCTGCCGCTGCCGCTGCGCCCCCCGCCCAAAAGCAAAAAAAAAAAAATAACAACAAATATGTAAAACACCCGTTAGCCAAGAGAAAAAACCGAATTGGAAAATTGGCCAAAATTTTCTTCACTCGTTTTGTGTGTGCTTTTTTTACTCTACACACACACACACTCACACGCAGCCAACACACACGCGCAAACACACAAAAAAAAGGGAATTTTTTGTTTTTTTTTTTTAATATAGAAAAATACTTAAATTTAAATTAACTGAGCATTATTTCGTTTCGGATTGATTTCGCGTTGTTCTGTGCTGTGTTTCTGCCTCTTCTTCCTCTCTCCGTGTGTGCGTTCGTGCGCGTGTGTGTGTGTGCGAGCTGTCAGCTTGAACAGCTGTCGCGACGGCGCGTGCTGCCAACCTTTGGCAATGTCAACAGCTGTTAAGCGTCGTTGGGCAACGCTGTGCAGCCTTTGACACTGCCAGCTGTTAATTTGAATTTCAAATTTGGCGCGCAACATTAATTTGCAGCTCATAATTGAATAGCTGCAAAGCAACTAGCATGAAATGCTGTGATTAACAACTGTAAAATATGTACAAACGTTTGTTTATAAATATTTATGCATTTTGTTTATTTAAGGATTGTTTTTTTCTTTCTTTCGCTATGACGGGTGAAATCGTTAACTGCCTCTGGGCAGGCAGCAGACGAGATAACTCCGTTGCCACACTCTCATTCCGTCTCTGCTAATGAAAAGCAATAAAAGCTAATGCCAAGTGCATGTTGCATTCAAGAAATTAACAGAGCATGGCGACAATTGGCTTGCAGCTTGCAGCCGCCGCCCCGCTCTCCCTGACTGCCCCAGCAGCTCCTGGCCGAAACCGTGCCAGACAAATGGCTGACTGGCAGGGATAGCTGTAAACCAAGCGGCGTGGCGGCTGCTGTTGTGGCCGTAGCGGTAATTCGTCAAGTGCGCATTTCCTTTGCCCATTTACCGTTACCATTTTGAAAGAAAGAAAAAAAAACGCCAAAATTTATTAACAACATCCCTGCTTAACAGCACTTTCGCCGAGCTGGCAACACCAGGTGAGAGCCAGTCTGTTAATTAACAGCACGGCCTGCTGCGTCTGGCGCAATTAACAGTTTGTATTTCAAGCTAAATTAACATTTGACAAGCTTTACTGTAAATAAACATAGCTGCCTGTGGGAAACAATTTAGATGACTTTTATATTTCAAGCAAAATAAATATATAACAAGTTTTACTGTTAATTAACAGCACAGCAATAAGAAACACTGACTGCTTTGTGTGAAACAATGAACAGCTTGTAGTTGTTTCAAATTGTCGTTTGCTGTTAATGTACGTTTTATTTGAATTTAAATAAACATTTGACAAGTCTCACTGTTAATTAACAGCACTGTCTGCCTTGCCTGAAACAATTAACAGTTGGTAGCTGTTTTTTAGATGCTACAGTTGCAATTAAATTGTATTTTAATCAAAGTTAACATTTGTCAAGCTATGCTTGAAACAATTAACAGTGTAGAGATATTTTTAATTGCAAGCATAACACAAGCTTTTCTTTTAATTAAGAGCACTGTTTGCTTCTCATGAAACAATGTTTTAAATTACCGTTTGCTGTTAATGTACGTTCTATTTCAAAAGCAAATTAACATTTGACAAGCCTCACTGTTAATTAACAGCACTGCAAAATTGACATTTACAATTTGTTGTTTGATCTTTTACAGACAAAATTAACAATTTTTAAGAGCCGTTAAAAGCTTGAATTCCTAATTTGCAATAACTATTATCTGTTTTCTGTTAATTTACATTCTGTTTCGAACAGAATAACATTTAAAAGTCCTCACTGTGTATTAACAGCACTGCCTAAAAAAAAATTTAGAAATTAACATATGCAGTTTATTATTTGTTTTTTTTTTTACAGACAAAATTGACAATTGTTAAGAACTGGTAAGAATTTTCTTACTACTATATTAGCAGTTTACTTATAATTTCCAAACAAAGTTGACTATTGGAAAACCTTACTGTTAAGTAACAGCATTGTCTAAGATTCAGCTTAGAAATTGACATTTGCTGTTCGACGTTTGTTGTTTTGAAAACAAAATTAAATATTCTCAGGAGCTGGTAAGTACACGAAAGTTTAATTTAAAATTTATAAAAGTTTTAAATGCATTAAGAAAGTAACAGTGGCTTAACATAACCGCTAGCTGTAAATGCAGTTAGCTTAACATGGCAGTGCGCGTTAAGGCGCAACGTCCGTTGCTGTTACGCTGCTAACATTAGCAGCTTGTTTGCATTATGTTAGGCAGCACTTGGTTTAAATTGTATATGGCTCTGCAACGGGTTTTCATTCCAATTCGAGAGCGAGTCGTGAACGGTTGTGTTTCCAATACGAATCTTGGTGGTCCTCTTGTGTGCGCGCATGCGTTAGCCGATTTCAAATTGTGAACGAAAGAATCCAAAATCAGAATCCTTTTTTTGCCATACACACACACATACACACACACACACACGCAGGTGAAGAAGAAGCAGAAGTATTCTCAACTTATTGCCTGTGATTTTTTTTTACCGATTTTTTAACAGTGAGTGAATTTTTTGAACTTGCGGTCAAAAGCTACTCTGTTGCACGAAGCAAATTCTGAGATTTAAATTTGGCAAGTGAAGGGTGAAACAGTCTTAAAAGAAAAAAAAAAATAAAATCAAAAAACACACACAGTCACACACATACACACAACACGCACACAAACATAAAACAGACTTACAAGCACAAAAAACACGTTACCGGTTAACATAGAAAATAGAAATACGAGTCGAAAGGAACGCACGGCACGCACACACAGAGCAAGAAAGCAGGAGAGCGGGAGAGCAAGCGCAGAGAGCGAAAAGTGCCGGCAAAAGGTAAACGGCAATCGAGAGACACGACGCAGCGAGAAAGAGACAGAGCACGCGCGCGGGCAAAGGATAATAAGCAAAAATTGTCAAACGGTAATTAAAAACAACAGCGCCAAAGCAGCGACGCCAGCAGCAGCAGTAGCAGCAGGGGCAGCAACAACAAGCGACATTTGCAGTTACAGCAGAAACAACAACAACAACAACACCAAGCAACAAGCAGCCAGTGTGCAACAAAGAAAGTAAGTGAATTCCTTGCAACATGCCTTGCCCAAAGCTGGCCTTCTTTTTCCTTTACATATAGACACACACACACACACACACACATACACACACACATACATAAGCATACCTTGTCGCTCTCGTGCGCCGCCACTGCTCCAGTTCCAGCCAACCAACCCCCCCTGCCCCTCCCCCATCTCGCAATTTGCCTCATTTCCAAGCATTTTTCTTTTCTTTTTTTTGCGCTTGCCTTGTTTTTACGTTTTTCCAACTACCGCCGCCTGGCACCTGCCCCCCGCTGTCCCCTGCCCCTCAAGCGCCCAGCCGCACCTGCAACTACCACATCTGATGCTGCCTCTTTGGCACCACTCTTGTTGTTGTTTTTTGCAACCGGCTTTTGGCTAATTGCCTTGACATTGGCATTCACTCTTTTAAGCTCTCTCTCTCTCTCGTCTCTCTTGGCTGCTCTCTCACGCACCATGTTAACCGCTTTGACGAACTGTTAACATTAACATGACTTCTTTAGCTGGTGATGCTTTGGCTTTGGCTTTGGACCCGGCTTCTTTTTACCTTGTTCTTGCCTTGACTGCGTGACTCTCCACTCTCTCCACTCTGTCCACACTCTCCGCACTCTCCACACGCTGCCAGCCTTGCCATCTCGTCTTTGGCCAGACATGTTATGTGCATATAAATTTGTAACTGTTACTGTCAATCAATTGATTGCTCTTGATTGTGTTGATTTGTTGTCACGTCTATATCTTGGCATATACCGTTATGCCGTATCGTGTTCCCAAAGTAAATAGATATAAAGTGTATATACATCGGTTATAAACAACTATTCAATATATGCAGCTTCTTATTCTTCCAATTGAAAGCTCTCGTTATGCGTCTTCAAGATCAAAATCCGAAAAAAATTATAATGATATAAAATCGTACGTTCCATATAGCGCTTTTCTGTTTTCTTTACAAAAGGCAAGCCCTTTTCTGATTTTCTTAACACTAAGGTTGTTCTTCGTCGAATCGACTACGACCGATTTAAAGCTGCTCTCAGCTAGCCCAATAATAGAAAAATCATTAAAAACCATTTTTATTTGAATGTTATAGCGGTCTGATCCTTATGAAATTTGGTGGAATAATAGTTAATAAAGAATATTAAGTGTGAGCGAACTTTCAGTCCAATAGATTGAAAAACATCCGGTAGGTTCCAACATCATCAACATCATGTCCCTATTCTGGAAATAACTTAAATTAATAATATTACATTGATTATCTGCATTACTATCCTTGTACTGATTTTATATGTGCTTCAGAAAATATAGTATTCCATGAAGTTTATAATTTTATTATAGTTTGTTTTAATGATTTTCCCTGATATGTATATAACTTAATAATACAAAACTAAATCATCACATATGGGTATGCCCTTATGCTATGAATTGGCTGAAACTTTAGCAATTTATCGATGTACTTAACGTTGTTCAGAAAACCATTGCTTTCTATTCTCGTATATTATCGATAAATCACCTTGGAGAAATCAGAGCTAAAGGTACAAGTTTTTAGTGTCTTAAACAAGCAAACTATATTCTTTGATAGGTGGTTTAAATTTGGAAAATATCGATATATCTATATCAGTTGGTCTTTGAAGCAAAGCGCCACAACCTAGTTTCTTCTTCCATGCTCTCCACATGAGTGGGGTAGAACCCACGACCTCTTGTTTGGCGGAACAGTGCGCTATCCATTGGTACACCAAAGACCCCTAAATATTCTAATAGACTATGCAAAATGAATAGTTTTACAGAACTCAAAACCTATCGATACAATTTGATATTGCTGACTTTAATTGCGATTCTTTGTGTACTACTATTTTGCAAACTTTCGATATATCATTTTATATTTTTCTACTGTTTTCCTTCTTTTAAACATAATGAATTTATTTATTCAAATATCTGGGAGAAAGAAAGAGCAGCATTGGAACAATACTTTGTGATTTGTGATTTGAAAAACAGAAAATAATGACATTTTCGGAAGTTGCAAACAAAAGCAATATGATTTTAGATCCGATAAAATTAAATCCTTCCTTTGAGGTCACCCTATCCTGAAGAAAAATTTGAATAAGATCGCTTCAATAGTTTCTGAGAAATCGTGACGACCGACCCTGGAAACGATGTTCCGAGGAAAACAAAAGTTGGGATAAGCCTATATATGTAGTCTGACGGGCCGCTCTCCCATAGGATTGAATTAGGGATATAACCTATATATGTAGGTTGACGGGGGTCGCTCTTTCAAAGAATCTATCTCCTACACTTTTATTCCGATTTTCCTGAAAGTTTCAGAAAATGTTTTAGACAAATTTAAAATGCCCACCTTTAGGTTTTTAGTGAAATTATCGATAGATGTTGTTATAGTTGGCTGAAAAACCAATTGGATTGCAAAATCAAAACACTATCGATATATTAATAACGATATATATCGTGTTATTGTTGTTCTAAAGCAGCAGTTGCTCTTGCCTCTTCGTTCCTATATGAATTTTTCAATGTAGCCAGGTCCAGTCTTTGAAGCGTATATAACATACATACATATATGGCTGGGATGTATGTATATAAGCCTTTGTGCTTCTGTATATATGTATGTATGTACATCATGTATATACTATGTATTTCCTTTGTTCCTTTTGGCAAACGCATGAAAATTTCGTGTGTATCTGTTAAACTGCTGACAGCCTGCACCTTGCCACACTCCCCTGATGCCTCAGTTGCTGCGATGCGCCGGGGCGTGTGCTTTATGCGGCGACAACAGCACGCAGACTTGCACACACTCTACCCCAGACTCAAGTCCAAATCCCCGACTCCTCCAAACCATATGCCAAGCGGGCGGACTGTTTGCTTCAGCTCCAACCCCTCTGTCAGCCGGCACGCTGCACGCCCCTGTGCCACCTTTGTTTGGCCATTGCCTTTGCCGGGCAAATCAATAATTCTCGTATCAGGATTTGCATTGAGCCATTGGCCATTGGCAGCAGCAGCAGCGGCAGCGCCGCAATTAGCAATTTGTATGCCGGGCAGAGTAATGCAGACAACAACACGCCGCACACCCCGCAATGCCCGCCCTTCGCCCCGCACACACCCTCCAGCTGAGTCACGTTTTATGCTTTGTGCTAATGGCACACGGGCGCAACGACGACGACGACGACGGCGACGGCGACTCCCTTTTGGCTCGTCTCAATGTCTCGAGACACTCGATTGGGCTTGGGTTTTGTCAACGATTTGCGTATATATTTTACAGCACAGCCCAGCACAGAGCATACTCCGGCAATCGAATGCTTCCGTTCTGCGCCGGAAATCAGGTATACATATATACACATACACACACACACAGCAGTCCGCACACTCACACAGACGCTTCAGTTCACTTAACTCCTGACTGGAAGCCCCATTGTCGCCGAGACACTCGTCCCCGCAACCGCCCCCGCCGCGCTGCCCAAGACAGTGTGCACACACTTGGAACACTTGATGAAGTGAATCATAACTTTTGTTTTTTGCCAAACAATCAGCCAGACCAAGTCCAGGGGTTGGAAACGTAGTATTATTATTATTCCTCCATATACAGGTTGTGGTGCCATATGCGGGTTCGAACCCATGACCTATGCTTAGTCAAGCCTTTTCACTCAGGCAACTTCTTAACTTGACGCCTTTCTTGTCAACAGCTGCAGTTTGGGACTCTTGGAAAACCAAATTTAAGGAGGGATCAAAGTAGAATCTATTACGATAATCCATCCAAAGTTATTGGTGCCTGCATTCACTTTGTCTGAACGAATACTCCAAAATTGGGTCTTTGAGATATGCACGTCTGTCTGGCCTTCTGTCGATTTATATAGAAAAACTAGTCCAGTGTATATATTTCGCAACTGGCTGGATGGGACCACTATATCATATAGCTGACAAATAACTATAAACCAGTTTACCCATATTTCCAATGATTTTCAAAGTATTCAATAAAAATTTTACTTACATTTAGGTTTCTATATTATCTGTCGTCCCACCCAATTTCACAACGATCGAACCACTAATTCATATAGCTGCCATACAATTTAAAATCGGTTTTGCCCATATTTGACATCTTTTTTAAGTTATTCGTTTAAAACTTAACACATTCTTCTATATTATCTAACGTTCCATTCAATTTAAAAACGATGGAACTACTATATAATAAAACTGCCATTATGCGATTATGCGCATATTTCCCATGATTTTCAAGTTATTCGATTAAAATTTTAAATACACTGAAGTATTATCAATTGTTCCATTCAATTTCAAAACGATCGGACTATTAAAAAATATAGGAACCATGTAACTAAAAGTCCGTTATGCCCATATTTACATTGTTTTTCAAGTTATTAAATTAAAAAATTTACGAACACTTAATTTTTTATACTATCTTTCAATTTACCCACTTTCAAAATGATTGGACCATTAGCTTTATACAAATTTTTCTTACCCTATTAAGGCTACTAGAGAGTTTTTCGGGTTGGACTTTTATCTATGTTGGATCAAATTTTGGGCTTAAATGTCTGATATAAAACTGGAGATGTGCCGAATTCACTTAAATCGGTTAGAAAATTCATTACAATTAATCTCACAGCTGAGCTCAACTTCAGCACGAATTCTAGCTATAGACAAGACCTTTAAGCAATGTTTCGTCCCTTTGAAACACTGGAACTTGCCCCAAATAAACTCCAAAGTTCTTTATAATTTATTTTATTTGATTTTAATGCATTTTTATCTAAATGTTTGCCCAGATGCCATTGCCATGGAACCCATCTTGCGCACGCCAAATGAGTTTATCCTTTTAATTGTTTGTGTTTTATGCACTGTTGGGTTGTGTGTGTGCACAACAACTGTGCGCATATGGTCTATATATAGAGTATATATCTTTCGGGACCCCGTCCACCCCCCGTATGTTGGGCCATCAAGTGCAGCTGGCGTTACAACAACAGCAGCTGCCCTTGAAATCCCAACGAAACGCAACGCACTTTACGCACACTTTGACATCATCTCAGACCCCACACCCCGCTGCCTGCGACCCGCACCCTTCACATCACTTCACACCCCGCATTATTTCTCCAGATGTATATATATATAAATATATATTTTCGGTCTCCAATGAGGGTGTGCAAGATTCGTTTTAGATGGTTATTTGTCACTCGCCCTGCAAGCTCTGCGGCGTTATTGGATTTGTTTTTAAGTTTCGTTTTCGAGTTCAAACGGAGGTACAACTTCCACCTGGCAAACAACCAGAAATTGGATACATTCTGTGCAATTATCACAACCCTTAGCACGAAGGTAAACACTCGCTTTCCGAAGGGATGTAGGGGGTGGAGTCTCTCGACATTTGCTTGGATCTCTTTAGTATGGAATTTATTCCTTAAAATTGGTAATAATTTTGACAAAACTCTTAAAGTTAGTTTACTTTCATATCTTAAAATAAGGTCTCTTTATTTTACTAAGAATTAAGATAGAATTTTGAATACTAAGAAGAGGCAGGAGCACTGTGCTTCTCCCTTGGAAACCTTTTAGAGATCAGAGGCTTCTCAAGTCGGCCTCATTAATGACGCCTCAACGCTTTTTATGCGTTGATAAAAGAAAAATCGATTTTGCCTATATTTGACATGTTTTTGTAAGTTATCGGATAAAAACTTGAAAATCCCCCCAGTTTTTATGTTATCTATCATTCCAATCAATTTTTTAAAGATCGGACTACTAAATTATAAAGCTGCCATATAAGTTTGCTTATATTTGTCATGTTTTTCAAGCAATTGAATAAAAATTAGCATTCGCTGTCAATTCTATTGGAATATACAATGTTTCTATATAATATTATGTATAGGATAGCTACGAAACGAGTATAAAATCTTCGGCATGTCAAGGAAAATAGTTGCTTTTTTAAAAATTTAATATTTTTATGACTTCTTAAATTTATTTGCTGCACCATGACAAAAGCTGTAGGGTATAAAAATGTGCATAAGGTCTTAACCGTTTCAGCTGCTTTTGCCTGTGCTTATCTCTCTGTCTCTCTGTCGGTCCGTCTGTCTGTTTGCCCCGCTGCAGATCTGTCTGTCTCTTTCCTTTAGTCTCCCACTACCTTTTTTGCTTTGTTCTGCCGCTGAGTCACGTCTGTTGTTGCTTTTGTTGTCTTTTTGGCTGCTGTTTTGGCTCCTTTTTTGACTTTTATGTCGCCAGTTTCGCTTTCAACAACTTGGCCTGGCTCGGCGTGGCTTGAATTGCCAACTGTTTTGTGATTCATGTGAGGTTGCCATATTTCCTGGGGCCGCCGCGCCGAAGCAACAATATCACAATCTGTCCATTTATCAATCGACCCAATGGGCTCCACTCGGGCCTCTTTATCAATGCAACGCACAGCCCGGGCTGCAGCATATCGGGCGCCATTTCTTTAATTCATTTGCGATATTTTTAGTTTGGGCGACGCTCAGTCGCTGTCGCCGTTGCTGTTGCTGTTGTTGTTCTTCTGCTGTTGCTCTTCCTGCTCTTCTTCTCCTTCTCCTTCTCTGCTTTTTCTGCTTCCTTCTACTTTTTTTTTAAATTTTATTTTTACAGCTTACAATAATAATAATTGATATGCTGCTTCTGCCGCTGCCTCTGCTTCTGCTGAACTCCGGCTGCAGTTCAATGCACCGCAATCGCCTCCGACGTCGCCGCGTTGCCAACCAGCATCAACATTTCCGTTGTGCTTCGCCTTTATCGATAAAAAAAACTCAAATCAAAAAGAAAAACTCTTTGGGGTTTTTCCTCCACCTCCACCTCCACTTGCAGCTCCTCCTCCTCCTCCTTTGCTCGGTTCACATAACTCCTTCGCCTGATAACTGCCATCAGCTGCATATCTCGCTCTGTCGCTCTCTGCCCGTCAGGGGCGCCACGCCCATTTTGCGGCCTATCGCCGCCCGCCTTTTGCTGCTGATTTATGCGACCGCTTTTTTTTTTTTTTTCATCAAGAGTGCCTCTGCCTCGTGGCCTGGAGTCAGTGGTGCCTCAGTTCGGCTGCGTCGTGATCATCGTCAGTTGAATTGAAGGAGGTGTCGCTTTAAATTCGATTTGTGCAATCTTCCAGGCGCTTGGCAACATTTCCACGGTGTAAGACACAGCAAGAGAAAGAAAGAGCGTTGGCAACATCAGCGAAAAAAGCCAGTTTTAGCCTTAAAGTGCAGATTTTTGGAAATTTTGTTTAAGTGATTTATATATAATGTGTGCCGTATTTATACTCTTTTTCGAAGAAAATCCATTGAAGGATGTGTCGTTGACCCCTTAAACGATGGGGCCAACTCTGTCTAGTTATCTTATGGCTGCCGTAGAACTAAAAGACTATTTAGCCCATATCTCCCATGTTTTTTAAGCAATTCAAGCTATTTCTTCTTAACTAATTTCAAAAGAATCGAACCACAATATCATATAGATTGCGATAGGCGACTTAGCCCATATTTCCCATGTTTTACAAGCTTATGGTTTTAAAATGCAAACATACTTAATGTTCCAAATTGTTTTTCGCTCTATCAAATTTCAAGAAGGTCTCCAGCAATTCTAATCTTTATTATTATTATTATTATGTGGCATAACAACCCCATTGGGTCAAAGCCTGAAGTATTATTTTTCTGTAATTCTGCTTCCTTCACTGAAGAACTTTTTTTTGCGTAGGTGGATTTCAAGTCCTACGCCACAACGTGGTTTTTCTATGATGACCCTCCTAAAGACATGAACGGGACTCGAGGTGCGAACATCTTGTTTGGCGGGGCAGTGCGCTATCCACTGGACAACCGAGGCCCCCATAAACGATCCAAGAATAGTTATATTTTTGATACTTCAAAAACGGTGCCACTAAGGAACTTGAGAGGTCTATATGAGACCTCGCGTGCCGGGATAGATTGTGTTGAAATTTCCCTATAGGCATATCACATCACAATTATTGCAAAATTCAATCGAAAATATGATAATATATTTTTCCACAAAGATATACAAATCTTGCAATTACAAAGTCAAAAAGTCGGACATTACAGAACAAAAAGTCAGCTCTCAAATTTCATTAAAATTATATGCAACAATGGGCAGAAAATCATTGGCACAAGGGGGCCGGGTGAAAGGGGCTGCGGGTGCTACGGGGGGCGTGTCATATCAACGCCATTGGCAACACGCCGCTGTCGCAAGGCAAGTGCAAGTTCAACTTGTGGTTTGGCTTTTTGGTGTTGCACTTTGGAGCGGCAAAAGTGGCAACTGGTTCGGCTGGTTGCATCGGTGTCCAACGTCGCCGTCAAGTTATTTTCAATTTGCCGAGCCTATCGACAATATGCCCGTCTCCCGCTGCTGCTCCTCCTCCCCTGATCATCGTGAATTCTGCAAAGACCACACAAATGCCCGCCGGCTGCATTCAGGGAGAAGCGAGGAGGCAGGAGGTGCGCATGTGCCTGGCCAGAAAAGTCAGAGCGTGGCTAATGGCAATTAGCATAATCCAGTTGGGGGTCGGACGAGCGCCGAATTATTATGCTACACGTTTTGAATTCATAAGGAGGGAGGGAGGTGGTATTTTTTTGGCGCGGAGTCCATATAAAATGAGGAAAAATGATAAGCTTTGAACTCGAAAGGATTGCAGGGAATTATCCCTGAATACAAAATGTACACTCTTGGAAGCATATGGTATAAAAATTACTATTTGAATTGCCAGAGGATAGCTTCAGGATGCTAAGAATATATTATATAGCTGGAATTTTAAATAAAAATCTGGCTTGTCCGTATTTTTCAAGTTTTATAGGGCATCCTCTTTAAATTTTATTATTTACGAATAAAATGAACTTGTCTTGTCTTTTCAAAAGGAATAATATAGTGACTTGAACTGAAATTTTATGGTTTCTGTTGCAAATCTTTAGAAATTGTGAGCTTCACTTTAGATCTGTGAGGGAAACACTCGCAACAGAAATACTTCTAACCTCTTGCAGGAATAGTTCCAAAATATTTTTTGGTATTTGTGGGCTTGAATAAGCTGACAACTCTCCCAGATAAATATTGTGAAACTTCTACGAATCATGATAGTGTACTATCTTTGTAGGGTCCAATTATAGCCTGCTACAAAATAGATCTTAAAGACAACTCGGGAGCAGCTGGGTAATTTTTGTCAAAAGACTCGTATTCGGGCTTTGAGCTAAGGATCCCGATGAGATCAAGTGTAACTTTGAAAAGTTAGATAGTTATAGATTTATGCTATAAAACCTAACAGTCTTTTTAAATCGGAATGGCTTAACTTGAGTTATGCATAAACTTTTAAAGGGCGCAAAATATTTTCATGTGTGAAAAATTTGAGTTTTTCTTGAAGTGTTGACTTGAGAGGGGGCCTCCTGAGGCCCCCTCCCTGATATTTAATAGGGCGCAACATATTTTCATGTGTGAAACCTTTTTCTTGGGGATTTCAGGGGGGTTCCTGAGAGCCCCTTATGGCCATAACATACAACATTTTTCAAAGTTTATGTTGCCATTTACTGACGCGCCTCCAACAATTTCCCCACGCTCAAAAATGACGCGTCATGACGCGTCCCCCTCGCATTTGTCATGGCATACAAAAAGCTGTCTGCTACGCAATTTGCGCAAACTTGAAAATATTTATGCTCATTGTTATTAGATGCATTTTTCTACGCCTATTGAAAATGCGAACAAATTATTAATGTGCATGCGATGATGATGATGGGTTGGTGGGTTTGGCCTGGTTGTCTGGTTGCCTGGCTGCCCGGCTGTTCCTGACTTTGGAGACTGCTCCGTTTCGTGGTGGCCTGTGGCACTTTGCACCAGCTTTGACTTTCCCGCGCTCTCTGATCGGCCTGTGGATCGGCCTGGCCCATGTTGGGGCAGATATGCATATAATTGGTGCATAAATCATTTGAGCTGTTGGCCAAGAGCAGCGGTAATTTCAGCAACAACAGTTAACTGTTTTGCTACACATACACACAGATACATTTGTATCTGCTGCTCGATCCAGCCAAGTATCAGATGTTATTTATGTGCGTTCAATCAACCAGAGCCAAAGCCAAAGCCAAAGCTAAAGCCATAGTCCACAGTCAAAGCCATGGTCAAGACAAGGCAAGGCCAAACACAAGTTACTCCCAATGCTCAAATCCCCAATAGCTACAACAACAACAACAACTAAAGAAAAAAGATACATAAAAACCCGAAACCGTTTATATCTTCTCTCCTCCAACCTCACGTCCAAAGCCATTTTTAGTGGCTTTCATTGATTTCTCTATTTGAAAACATTTCATTTGATTTGATTTCAGTTTTCAGCATTATTGATTTGCTTTTTTTTTTCTTTTTCGAAAACTGTAAAAAGCAAAAGTCATAAAAGAACAGCTATCTTTGGCTTGGCAAAATCTCATCCAGTCTTATAAATAGACCCAACTTGCTCTTGGCGCATTGTTTTGCATCTTTCTTTCGAAACAATTCATAAAGCGAGATCATTTATCATTTTTACACAGATTAAAGGCTTGTTTAAATGACTGTGAAGAGCTTTAGAGCAACACCCCAGCAGTTGGCTCAAATCGATAATCAATAATCGATTATCGATTATACTAAAGCGGGTTGAATGTTTGGGTATTGAACACGAGTTAGCACGGAATTTGTGTGTCAAAATTATTTATGTCCATTTTTCTTGTAGAATCGAAAAGAACGAGTTATATAGATAGATAGATGGGCGTATAGATAGATTTGAGTTGAGGAAAAATTGCATGTATTTCTTTAATTTAGACTCGTAAGCCTTAAAATAGAGTCTATAGTCAGGGGGTTTGTCTGGAGATACATCGAAACACTCGAGTTTTTCTTTCGATTAATCACGACGTCCTTCTACTTAGAAGGATTCTGAAAGATTTGAATTAGGCTGGCCGCTCTTCCAAAGGTTATATCTCCTACACTTTATTCTGGTTGTCCTGATTTTTTGACATTCAGAAACCATGTAACCTCTTAAGCTGTCATTGATTGTCAACTATTGATATTTTACACAATATTCTAGGAAAAAGAAAGATATCTTTTTGGGTTGAAAAAGGCGAAAATAATTAAATAACTTTGATTCCCTATTGAAAGATTAGAAAAGCTTTGCAAAACTGTCATTTAGAACAAGGATACAAGGATAGGTAGAGCTGGCTCGATAGTATTAAAACCACCAAAGGCACCAGGTAATTTGATAGCACTAGTCATGAATAGTCTTAAAATTTGAAGAAAAAAAAGCGTATTACACAGGAAATCGTTTCAAAATCAGACAATATTAGCTTAGCGATAGTTGTTAACTATCGATACAGTCATAAACTTAATATGTTTTCCGATTTTTAAATCGTTTTGCCAAAAAGCAAACCATCAGCTAAATTCGAGCTTAAAAATAGTTTAAACAATTTGTTTAAAACTTCCCCACCACACCGATAACTCAATTATCAACGATTATTCCAGTCACTGTGACATTCATCGTATCATACATTTAATACAATTTAATACAAATTTTTTCAACACATTAAAAACACTTTTCAACTTGTAATTTTCTTCATCACTTTGATTGAGTTGACTGGAAAACTAGTTTCTTGGACCACAACTCGATTTTCCAGCTTATGACTCTGTTTCAAATTGTTTATAACCAATTTGAAGAGTATATAAATTAAGCTAAAAGTTGTATTTACCTAAATTGGTTGACCATATCTTGCCATAGCAAAGAAACTCATCAAGGCATAAATTTTGATCAAATAATGTAACTTTGACAGTTTTATGGGATTGTAAACGTTTTGTTTTGTTTTGTTCGACTAATTTATGGAGCTTTAATGGAGGTATAAAATTAAAGAGATACAATTAAGAAAATCAGTTCATTAACTATCCTATCTTAAAGCTTTGAGAAAAATATGGCAAGAAAATTATGTGGGAGAGACATTTTCTTTCTGATTTCCAACAGACACTAAGATCCCAAGATTTCGAATTAGTCTATTGAACCAATCCGAAAACATTGGGAAGAATGTTGCAAGAAAATTATGTTGGTAATAGATTTGGGCAGGAATTGAGATCTAAAATTTTCCGTTTGTTCCTTTAATTTTTTAAAAAATCAAATTATCGATTCTCTATTATAGATAATGGTATATTTCAGCCTATCGCTTGTCATCCTATAGACTGGCCTCAATTGTTCACCAAATGTGTAAATAAATTAAGCCAATTTGCATTGAATTTTCATTAATTTTCCCATCAAACTGAGACTGATTAATCATTTTTTCTTTTCCGAAGCGTATCTATCGTTCGCCTGCCGCCTCAATCGTTTATCGTAACTAATTTCGAATACAAACTCTTTTGAATAACTCATCAAAATGCAAAATAAAAAATTTTCATAAAAAAACAGCACAAATTTTGTTCTAACGGTTGTTAGTCTCCAAATTTTTCTTCTTTTTTTTTTGCCAAAAGCTTTCATTAGTCTTCGTCTGCGCTTAACATGATTTTCCATTGTAACTTTTACTTTTTGAGAAGATCATTTTAATTTCAAGTGTTCCCTCTTCTTCTTCGGCTTTAGCAAAGTCATCGTTGTTGTCACCTGTAGCTTCTTCTGCTTCTTCTGCGTCTTCCTCTGGTTCGTAGAAGAACAGTCTACGTCTACATCTATCTTCTCCATTGTCTTCTGCCTCGCATGACGAACGAATCAATTTGTTGATTCGTCGCGTAATAATTGATTATTGCACTTGTTTTAGGCGCTTTCTAAAAAAAATCCAAAAACAAAAAAGGAGCACAGTTGGCAAAAGAAAACATGTTTCGACATGTTCATAATTGCACATTTGTAATTATAAAACAATTGGAAAGGTGCTTTCGGCAACGCTTTTTCAGCTTTTTCAGCTTTTTCAGCTTTTTTTTTCAGCTTCTGCTTCTTCCAATTCGTCATCTCTGTTATTTTCAGTTGCTCTGATAATTGAGTCTGCTTTGATTTGTGCGTTTAATTGATATAATTTTTATACAATTCCATGGGGTATTATCATTTTCTAAGGCAATTTGTAACGTCACGAGCTTGTACATATCTAGATTAAAGCTCTCTTTCTCTTTGGGGTATAGCAATTTCTTCTTGCTTAGCGATAGTAAAAGTAAATTTGAATTTAAAGTTTTTTGGGATTCAGTTAAGCAAAAATGAACCACTATTTCCGAATTCCACTAAAAATTTTCATTCATTGAATTGAAAATGTTGGAAGAGGTCTTCGGTATCCAAGCTCTTTTAAAAATTGGAAAATATAAATGGTATTAATGTTCAAAGAGGGTCGAGAAGGCGTTGACCACGAGTCACGGCCGGAAACCAAAGAACTGTTGCTTCAAAAACTGTCAATCGACCTTTTTGGAATATTTGAAGGATCAGTCCTCAGAAAAGACAAAATAGCCTAGGGTGCTAAAATTCTACGTGATGATTTCTCCAAAGATTCGTCACATATCATTTCATAATCAACTCCTTTGCCTGATTTAGCTTCGAGCAATTTCTGACTCCAAACTCACTAGTTCACTTCGATGACATCGTTGTGGGTCGATTGAAGCGATTCAACGTGAAGGCCCGACCTGTATGTGACTTTGAGGCATGTACCGGGGGCATAAGTGCATTATTACGAGAGGGCATTACTTGGAAGGGGCTGATTTTTTATTTACAAACAAATTCCCGGCATTTTATATCCACAGTAGTATATGATATGTTAGTTTCTGTTGAATCGAAATACTATATTGTATAAACTGTAGGAATTTTTTGCATTTTTTAAACAATTTTATACGCTTTTCGAAGAAAATATTATATTTCCCTTGTGCTGAATAAATAGAAGACAGCGTCGTCAAGCCCCGTCAAGGAGAAAAGAAGAAACGAATTGGAACATTTCTGTCTCCCTCAGATTTTTGACTAACGTAATTGAACTTGTCATATATTCTTCTTTTCGAAAGAGACTGCACATTTTTGAGAACTGAATCGGATTGGCTCACTATATATTATATCTGCTATAAGACTAAAACCGATATATTCAAAACATAGTATATATAATCTACGTTTCCCAGTCGGCTGGCTCACTTTTCTAGCTATTTTTGTAGGGCTTCTCTCGTTGGCACCGCAGAAACCGCAAACAGTTTTATAAATAACAAGGCATAATCAACGATCCGCAATCAAGAACCATCATCGGCTCAGCTCAGCTCAGCTTCGGTTTAGCTGGGCACACTCGAGTCGAGAATCATCGCCCACGAGGCACGAGGAGAGCGCAGATGCAGATGTTGATGCAGATGTTGATGTTGACTTTGACTTTGAGAATGCATTTTACATTTAACGAGTGCAGTTTTCAGTTGCCCCTCGGGGAACGTTTTGGCATTCTTTACGGCCATAAAAGTCAGGGTGGACGACGAGGGGAGAAGAGAGCGAGAGAGACGAAACCAAACCAGACCAGAACCCCCAGACTTGCCATAGCATGTCATCAGCTTTTCCTGCTGTTCCTACTTTTAGCTCTTTTCTAGAGGGTCGCTAATTTTATGAGGTCTGGATATGTTCGAATTTGACGGCCAAAGCTTATGAAGGGCCTTTCAAAACTTGAAGAAAAGTCGAGTGCTAGGGGGCTAAATCCATAAGTGCGATTTTATGCCTTTGTTTGGTTCAGTTTCCGAGAAGATGAACTGAAAGCAATTGAAATGAGAATGGAAGGGTATATTAGTTTCCTTTTAGGCTCTGCAAAGATATCTTTGGATATCTTTAAAATTTAATTTCAGAATGGTCAGGAGAAATAAAAATCGGTATCCGTCAGCCTGATTATGTAACTATATTTCGACAAGACGCTGTTGAAATCAATCAGATGCGATCTCTATATCATTTAACCGTGGATCTTTTGAAATTTAATTCTGCCCATATATCTTGTTTTAACAGAGTTTTTGCCCTTGCATGATATATAATTACACATTTCTTCATTATCTATGGATACAACGAATTTCAAAACGATAGGCCCATAAACACTAAAGTTAGGCATGATAACGTCTGGCATTATCTTCTGGAGGATTTTCAAATTGGCTGACCGAACTGAGACGCGTGGGATTTCTTCGAAGGTTTCAGCTTTTATTGGGGCTTTTGCCTTTATATTATTTATTATTGTTATAAACTGCTCCATTATCTGTAGATCAAACAAATTTCAAAAGGATAAACTTATAAATGTATGTACAATGTCGTCTGCTATTATCAGGCTTTTAAGAATTTCTAATGGACCGAAAAAACGACAGAACTGAGACTCTTAAGATTTAGCCGAAGGTCTGACTTGAAGTTTAGGCTTTCATTTTATGTAAAACCTTGGAATTCGAGGGTGGCTAATAATATTTCGAGCCTAACAGTGGGAAAATTAATATTTGTGTTTGAAAAGGGTTTTATTCTTTTTGAAAATATTTGAAGTAGACAATCCTTTGCTACTATTTTGCAAAGGGTATTAAATTGTCGTCGAACCCAAAAGTATTGAAAAAGAAGCTATGTATTATATAGCTTAAACTGTTTTGACACATGACACTGATTTCAGTTACTTATTGAAATGAATTACTGTCCGAAAGGAAAGTCGCGCTTGTTCGCAATGTTTTCCGATCCAACTCTTAAGATATCAACTTCTTCTTGTGCATTGTGAAACATGAAAACTAGTTTAGTTTCTGCAAAAATGTTTAATCCTGTTGTCTGTTGTCTTTTTCTGTGCAGTCTCTGTCCCCGCTGCCAGCCGCCAGCCGCCAGCCGCCTGCGTTGCCACATTCCGCACCTGTACACAATGCAAATGCAACGCTCTGCTGCGCGCACGCGCTTCTTGCCACTGCAACAGCAGCAGCAACTGCAACAGCATTTACTTGCCACTCGGTGGCAGCTCTTTAAAACGAAGACGTGGGCTACAAAATTTTCATGTCTTTTATGTCTGCATCAGCAGCAGCAGCAGCATCTCTGTTGGTCTGTGTGGTTGCACGTTGTACCCATTGAAAGTGGGAAAAGTAAAGGGTATATGCATAGATATATCTGCATAATGTATTATAATCCTGTAGGCAGTAGGCGGTTTCCACTGCTGATTGCCACTTCTGTCCATCAAAGAGTTGCCATCTCTCGCACCTTGAAAATCCCACTAAGCCTAGGTCTTACTGAGGCTTTTGTTAAACTACAAATCATTTTTTGGTGTAAACATTTGCGTAGGTTGGACGATTATGAGGCTAAAAACCCCGCCTTTTTACAGACTTTTGAGTTGGTACTCGATTTAAGCCTCAAGTTACTAAGCTGGTCTAATAATATGCCTTTTTGGTCGCAATCTGCGGTAGAACTTACAAAATATTAGTCATTTTAAGTATAAGGTCAATAGCTCTCTAACCCTCTAAATAAAATTAATGTACTTCTTTTAGGACAGCATTTATAAGCGTTGCAATGCGTTGGAATAGTAGATAATAGAGAATCTTAAGTCTATGGGAAATTTTAGCTCGAACCATTCAATTTTGCTTATATGGTAACATTTGAAACTCCAATCCTTTGAAAATTTGCTAGGATGCGTGAAAATAAAGAAAATTAGAAGTTTGTGATACTTAAATTAAAAATTGGTACAATAATCAAACAAAAAGAATCTTCAAGAGCGATCGGCTCAATCATTCTTTTTCTATTATGGACAAGATCGCTTCACTAGCTTCTGGGCAATCGTGACCATCGACGTTGGAAATGATGTTTCAAGAAAAACACGGTCAAAGATTGAAGTTGGGATAAAACTTAACAATTTTTTGACGGTCGCTCTTCCAAAGATTCTATCTTCTACACTTCTCAGAAGATATTATAGATATATCTCAGTATTTAATATAAAATATAATTTTTGACATTTCAAATGCCATTTAACCCATTAAAAACACATTAACATTTCGTGTCATGCCAAATCACGCAGCTTTTGTCAGTCCCCGAAGCACTTTGGGCATTTTGATGCAAAATTGCCACTGGGATTTACTCATAATGAGTTAAGGGAATAATGAAGTTAAGTTATTTCCCTATAATTTTTACAGGTCATCTGCTAGTCGTATCAATTGCAATAACAACATGCTTACTCCTTACAAACTGTTGTTGTTGTTGTTGTTGTGTTTGTAGCTGCCACAAGCAGAGATTTAGAGCGTTTCTTTTGTGGTGCAATTGCTGCTGTTGTTGTTGTTGTTGTTTGTTTTGTCTTACAGTTAAAAAAGAAGAAGAAGAAATAGAAAATAATACCGTATTATGCTGGGGCAACATACATAAATATTGTGTCAGCTGTTCGCTGGTTTGTTATAGTTCGAGTATTATAGAAAATTACGACACAAACAGACGCTGATTTCGCTTAAATGGCCTTTGTCATTCCAGCTAAATGGGCAGCACTGGCAGGCGCCTGCCTCGAAAAACACCTGCCTGCAATGCAAAGCTGGCTGCTATGAAAGCCATGCAGCTGCAATCGTTTATCTATTTGCGTTGCCTCAGGGCTTTTTGGCTAAAACGCTTTGATGAGTTTTGCATTATTGTTGTTGTTTCTGCTTCTTCTTGTGGTACATTTATCATTTTACCGTTATCATTAACAAGCCAAACACACGCAGCTGATGCGAGCGAGTTGGCAACGCGATACACACGCAAAACGACAACCGTTTGGGTTTTGTGTTTTGTGTTTTGCTTAGCTTAGTTTTTCTCTTTTTTTTTGGTGAAAGGTGTGCAATGCGATAAAATTTCATTATATACATATATCTGTATATATCTGTATATATATAGCTATACATATATATATCTGTATCTGTTTGCCTGCGCTTATTTTATATTTTCGCAATTTGCTAAAAGCCGACAATCACATGCATGCGCACATCTCATGTCTGTCCTGACTGTGCGTGTGGGCAATTTCATTTAATTAGATTGCGTTTAATAACAGCAACAACAGACCCAGATACACACACACACACACACACACACACACACGCACACACACTGCACACTTGCGGACAAACACAACACGAGTCAATAGTATAATTTAATTGATTTGCGAGCAGCGCAGCAACAGCAACAAGCACAGCAGCAGCTAAAGACTCGATGTAATTAATTGAGAGTTTGTGCAACTTTTAAATACCCTACATTTTGTCTTAAGTATGTTCAAAAAGTTGGGGACTCCGTGGACCAGACGCTCATGTTGATAGGAAGAATCCACCTAGAGAAACTTTGTTGTGTCGTAGGATTTGAAATCCAACCTATTTATATCCAAGCTATCTGGGTAAAACCATCAAAGAGACTTAGATGACACACTTAGGTAGATGAAGCCCTAAGCTTCTCCGAAAAATGGCAATGTATAAAACCTCCTATTGAAGGCAGAAACTAGGTTGTTGCGTAGGATGTGAAATCCATCCACGTAAAAAAAGATCTTCAGTGAAGTAAACAGAAATATAGACATATATTGCTTCAGGCTGTGTCATGCTAGGGTTTTTATAGCCATTTAATAGATAAATAAATGTTCAAAAGAAATCAAAAACTGAAGAGGTTAATTCGGCCCTTTAACTGTCTTAGAAACTAGTGTCTGGTTGCTGTAAATCAAACAGCTTTTGTCAGGGTTGCCTGCTATGAGCTATAAGCGAATTATGCGCTGTCTAAAAAGTTCCTATTTTTCTATGCTAACCGTTGGTGTTGCTTCGAATACTCCGAACCAAAGTTTAATATCTAAAAAGATAAGTCTCTTTTAAAGTATATAGTTAAATATTCATACTTATTTCGAAATTATCCCAATTAGATCTAAAAACACTATACTATTATATGTATTTTTGGAGCGCACAAAAATGTCCACGGGGCTCGAAGAACTTGCCGCTCGAGCAGGGACACAGGTCCCTAATATACCATTGATTGAAATTGTATTATAAAATAAGAAGACCTATTTCATAATGTTCCCATTTATATCTAAATATATATTTCTATTATGGTATATGTATTTCTCGCGCGGGAAAAAGGGTTTTTCCCTTCTGTTTAAGGGCTCAAAGAACTTGCCGCCCGAGCAGGGACGCAATTTAAAAGTCGCTGATCCATCGTTGGTTCAAATTAGTTGAGTTTTCAGACAGATGAGCTCCAACCAACTAGTTGCTTTTTACTAAAAACTAAAACAAACTGTTTTAAACAAATCATCATCAGTTCACACTTGGCTAATTTATAAAGATTTGGTAGAATTAACTGTCCAATTATTTACATTTTGATCTTCATGAAGACAAAACATGCTACACATCTTGGTAAAATGCCAGTTGACATGTCAATAAAGCCCATAGTTGGTCTTTGTTAGTTATGTGCCTGTCGTGTGTCCAGATATTGGGCTACAATCTTTATAATTTGCGCCAGTTAGGTTAATACATCTGGCTGTGGCTGTGGCTGTAGCTGTGGCTGTTACTGTCTTTGTTGCCAACTCTCTGTGCACAAATTGGAAGTTGGCAATGCCGGTAAACTGACACGATGAATGCAGCTGATGAGTCTGTAAATGATTCCTTGCCACCGACCGACTGTTGCTGAGCTACTTAAGTTGTTGTTGCAATTGTTGCAGTTGTTGCAGCTGTAAAGCTACCCCTGGCCCGCTCCTCGCTTCTGGTGTCTCCACTCGGCTTGCTCTTGTTCTTGTTTCGCGTTCTGATGCTGTTTATGAGGCTGTTCCGCTTGGCCATTGTTGCCACACCATTTGCAGTAATTGGCGCTTCGCCTGCCTGGCTGCCTCTGCGCTGCGCTGTGTTTGTTGTTGTTGTTGTTGTTGTTGTTCTGCTAACTAAGTGCAACGGTGTTTAACTGTTTAACTGCCAGCCTCTTTCTACTTCTCCTCCGCCTGCCACATCTACCACTTGCCACTTGCCACTTGCCGCAGCCTCTGCTTGTCTTAGCCTTCTTTCTGCTTCAGTATTCGTTCGTTTTTGCCTCTTTCACTCGTCAAAGCAGCGCTGCAGTCAGCAGTTAGAACACCACAAATCGGTATGCATAATTAATTATGATTCAGCTACGTTTTTCACATATATACCTATACCTATAGCTATATATATAGAGTTTGTATCTATGTGAATCTTAACCCTAGCTTGACTTGGCTTTGCACGTTGTCTGCTTGACCAAGTCTATGGGGGGTTTCTCAGCTGAAACTGTTAACAGCAGATTTTTCATTATAATAATTAATTAAACATGAAGCTAACGTCGACTAAATGCATTTTAGATATATTAGAAAACTGAAAAATGTACACTCAAAGTGCACAATTTTCAAATAATAAACTCAAAAAATCTTGATTTATCTGGCGCCCGAGCAGGGACTGAAATGCATAGCTTGTTAATGCATCTTCAGTTTGGAATAAATTTTGACTATTAAGATACATTTCAAAAATCACATTACAAATTTTCCCTTGATATATATTTGCCGTACATGTATATCTTCTATCTCTTGAAAAAGCTTGGCGTCTGAGCAGGGACTACAAACGACAACTGACAGATTCATCATTTGTTTGAAGAGCTTTAAATTCCTGCAGGCACAATTCCCCTTTACCTAAAGGGTATTTTTCGAGCTCGCAAAGGGGTCTTTCCCCTCTGTTGAAGGCCTCAAAGAACTTGGCGCCCGAGCAGGGACTGGACTTTACAACACGCTGATTCATCGTTTTTTCAAATTAAGGCATATGAGCTCCAACTAACTATTTGCGTTATCCTTAAATCATTCAAAATATATTAATGATATCATCACCAGTTCAGACTTGGCTAATTTTGAAATAATTAATAGACAATTTGATCATCATAAAGTGAAAACATCTTCATTACCTTCATAAAATCCTAGTTAACATGCCAATAAATCATAAAGTTAGTCTAATGTCATGGCTCATTTCGGTTGAATAGCAAACTAAATTCGCACTTTATGGCCAATTAATCTTTCTTCAAAGAGTTTCGGGGTGTGCCCAGAGCTGGCAACCAACCAAGTTGTAATTAACCGCAAGCAAGTACCATGCGAATCCGAATCCCAATGCGAATGCGACTGAGACTGGGAGAAAAGAAACAACTATTGAAACAAGGCCGAAAGAAAAGTTGTTAACACTAAAAAGCCGAATATGTTACACACTCACCAGGTTTTTAGAGAGAAGTGTAGAGTTGGGAAGAGAACATATGGATATAGGAAGAAATAACTAAGGAATACAAATAACTCAGGGTAGTACATACTTCTAAGGATCATTTCTCAGTCAGTCTTCACTTTTTTTCATACAATCAATCAATTCAAAAGCTAATAGTCTGAGCTCTTAAACAAATTGCGAATTACAACTAAAGGAATCAAATTGATAAAATCATAATACCCTCTGGCAGTGTATGAAAGTCAAACACAAAAAATCATATATATGAAGGTGATTTTCTTTTTTCTGCTTCTTTCTTTGCTTTGTTTGTGGAAATGACAAACAATGCACATTAAAGAAGAAAAAAAAGTTGCAGAAAAAAAGGTAGCAATTAATTTTCCAATGAATTTCAATTATTTAAAAAGCGAAAAATTGTTGTTTATCGAATTTCATTTAACTTGGAAAAAATTGCGAAAAAAATAACAGAAGCAAACGCCATGGGTTAAGGTTGGCTGCGCAACGGCCGAGGGGTGTGCGAGGTTTCGTATATAGTGGAACAGGAGGAGAGACGAGGTAGGAGGTTTAAGCTGACGTTTCAAGAAAGCAACGCGAGGCATTGACTTTTGAGTGGTAAAAAGAGACACGAGAGGGGAAGAGAGTGGCAGTAGGGGAGGGGGGGGGGGGTATCTTGGGGGTATTTAAGTAGCGTAAAGAGCGGTTAAAAAGCTTACGTAGAGTCAGATTATCAGAAACCATTAAGCGAAATACTTTAGTTGGTCTCCCCGTGGGGGAGAGGGAGTAGGCGGAGGTGGGTGGCTGCAAGGCGTGGGGGAGGGGAGCTGCGAGGGGGTCGGACTGGCTTACAGTTTGCACAGTTTCGTTTTCATTTTCATTTGCGTTTTCCATTTACGTTTTATTTGATGTTAATCTGCCATCCGATTTGCCTTAAGCCAACATTTGCCTTTTCGCTAAGCCAACGCCCCGGACCAAATGGCTTTTGTGTCAAATGAAAATCTCTTGAAAATGGTCAGCGACATAAGCCAACGCCTAGAAATGACAACAACAACGTCAACAACAACAACAACTTTGGGAGGAGGCAATAACAAAAATGGAGTCACTCCCGGCGCCGCCTCCTTTGTCTGTCTGTCACGCAGCTCAAGGCTTATTTATGTATCTACTTCGGGCGGCTGCTCCGTGCTACGAGCTGCATGCCCCGGCTCCGGCCCCGACTCCGGCTACTGCTCCTGCCAGCCGCAATCGTCAATCAGCTTGCAGCGGCACAGTGGTGCCCAAAGGCTAAACCTTTGACAAAACCAAAAATGCAATGAAATATGCCACACCCTTGGTTTTAGCTTTACATATGAGTCATGCTCTCGACTTGAATAGGGTTCGAGCCCACGACCTCTTATTTGGTGGATCAGTGCGTGTAAATCAGTGAATCCCTTCAGGACATCACATTGATAGCTTGGCTAAAACTCAGCTCACTTTCCTTGATATTGTAAGTAAAAGTGGCTATAACAAGTACATGAGTGGGACTCGAACCCAACACGTCTTGTTTCGCGGGACAGTGCACTATCCACTGGCCCACTAAGACCCCTTGATATTGACTGCCGATGCGATTTTTATCTAAATCTGATTCATCTAATAAAAGACTGCGAAGAACAAATCATCCTAACTTATGCTAACCTCATACTTGTACGTTCCACCGAATAGATTTTCTTATGAAATACTTATTTTGGCCTAGGATTTGTTTGGAAACAGGAATTCGTGCACAGAAAATAAGATTCGCTGTCCAAGCTCTGAGCCTGAAAATCATATTTGCACACTCTCTTAAGACCCCAATCTGTCACAAAACTTTCGCAATTCCTCTAAGCCTTGGATTAGCCTCAATACTCGATTTCCTTTCAAATCTTCGATATTTTACATTTGAATCCAGCTCTTCGTCTAAAACTGAGATACATTTTTGTTACGAAAAATCAAATTTATGCCACTATGCGGCGTGGGGCTTGTTTGCCTTTTTAAGTACAAATGTTAAAAAAAATTAAAATAAAAAGGGGAAGGAAGGATTGTTCTCGGCACGCCAAATATTTTATACTCTTTTTGAAGCTTTCGTCGTTATTATAAAAAAATATTATATACAAGAATAGAATTGTACGCGAGTCGGTTATGTGTATAATCTTAAATATGAACAAAAACCGACTTTCATATAGCAGTTTATACGATATAGTGATATAGAGATAAATAATAAAGAAACATAAGTCTGTGTAATATTTCAACTCAATAGCTTCACAAATATGAGAAATGTGGACAAAATCAATATTTAGTTCTATAATATAGGTGTCCGATCATATGCTATAGATGATATGTGCCCAGTTTTATTACGAGAGTTCAAGAACTGAAGGACTAATTTGGACAATAGATATGATTTTCCCTGCCGATATTCTGGAGGCAACTTTTAGGAGTCTACGGATCTACGGATTCCAACATGCTTCTAACCAAAGTGAATATACTTTTTCTTTCCAGAAGAGTACAATTACAAAAAATGAACTCCAGTCCATCAGCAGCTCATTTTGAGCAGTACTTTGGACCCATATATGTATGGCCAGGCGTATTCAGTTGGCATAATATATGAATATATTGTATTTGTCCCTCCGTCTGTCTGTTTGTTCCTGCAGCTGGACGCCCCCACAAATGCGCTTTTTATATGCTTCGTTGTTACTTTTTATTTTATGCTCTTTTCACGCTTTTTTTCAGTCATCCTGATTGTCTTTTTTCTGTTTTTCTGGCTTTCTTTAGCGTTTTTTCTTTTTTGTGTGCGGCTTTTATGTGGCCGGGCTGAGTCATCGACACGTCAGGGCCCGGCCCGGCCCGGCCCGGACTGGCCTGGCCTCTTGTGACTGCGATTCGTTAGCTCTGATTAGCCTGGCACGCGTCACGCTAATGAGCTGGTCAGGAACCCGCACTTGTGATCCATTTAAATACACAAGATATACATATACATATACATAAAATATGCTACTTTGGGCCAAGCATACCGGGAAAGTTCATCCCCTTCAAATTAATCTCCTCTCGATAGAATGCACTTATGCCCACATTTCTTGCAATCCTCGGTGCATGCCGAAAAGTCACTATCAGGACTAGCCTTCACGTTGAATCTCTTCAAACGACTCGAAACGGTGTCCACAGAGTGGTCTTTTGAGTTTGAAGAATAGCCAGAAGTGGCTCGGAGCTAAATCGGTCGAAGCCGCTGATTTTGGAATGATATGTCACGGGTCTTTGGTCAAATGATCACGCAGAAAGACCATGAGCGCATTTGGCATTCCTTGCGATGTTTTCCTTTCTGGATCAAACTGACCCTCAAAATGATTTTTGTTACTCCAACAAAAGGATTTTGGAGCAACAGTGCTTTATTTGTTTTATCGAGTAGCTTTACAGTTTATGGTCGTCCTGGTCGTGCCTCGCCTTTAATGATTTACCAACCCTCTTTGAACATTATATACCACTCATAAATTCTTGTTGTCGTTAGAACTTACCTAAAGGCAAGGCCTTTTAGTCCAAAGAATACTTAAATTGATATATCCCGGTACGTTTTACGCATTAACATGCTAAGCATTTATTGTAATTCCGCTCAACCAGCTTAAATGGGTCTAAACCTGTATTTTCATTATTTCTCTCCCTTCTTTGATTTCCTTTTTGCATAAATTACTGCATTCTACAAACTGTTGCTGATAATCGATTACATATCGATAGTTGATTAAGTTACTGCTGTCAGCCTGCTTCGTTTGACCATTACCAACTGTCATTAACAACTGATTTGCCAACTCTTTTGCAATTGGTAGTTGACATTGCCAACGATTTGTGCAACAAGTAGGCTGAGGGAAACGATTTACCAGGTTTTATATTAATGGAGAAGGCAACAGTATTTGACAGAATGATAGAATCATCCTCATTGTATCATAACATATCATATCTCACATAGTTCCTAACTGCCTAAAAATGGTTATAAAAGGTGCATTGACTAGAATTATGAACTGTTATGACTGTGTCATGAAATGATCCTAAAAATTGCAAAACAGTTTGATAAGAAACACACACAAGTTGCAGAAACACGAAATTCCCAAATGTCTAGGAATTAGTTGAAGGGCCACGGCAATATATAAGAGCCTGAGATCAGGATATTTTGAAGTCTCTAGCATTACCTTTTATTCTATTTCAAATATAAAGTTGGCTTTGTAATTTGCTTCGAATACCTAAAGCAACAATATTTCAAAAACAATAAAATAAAAAAAATATTCAACAATTTTTGGAAAATTTGGGTAGTGTATTTAAAACTATGAGTTTTCCGAAGAAGAACTCATTTGAAAGTGTCCAATTGATACAGTTTCACTGTTCTTTGTTTGGCTATATCTTTATCATATATAGTTATCGATTTCCTTCGATGTGAACATTTTTGAATGGAGTTTTATTGAATCTTGCAGCTAAAAGAAATAAGTTTCAATGAGATGTGGCATATTTATATCGAAAGTCGTGAGAATTCCATATGTCGCGCATTCTATATAACTGAGCAATAACCAAATCGTTCTACTCTCTCTATTCCTATCTCTCCTCTATCAACACTGTCATCTGCTGCCTCTGCCTGCCATATATAAAAAATGTGCAGCACGAAGTAAAGTAGGATACATGGCGTTATCTACATTTCCTGTGTGCGGCTTGGCGACTTCCCAGCTGAATGACAGTCGAATATCATTGGAACGTTGACAACACCGAGGAGACAGTCGGCGCACCAAGCTGCACTTGTAGTCATCGAGGAGCTACAACTCGAATCCAACTCAGCTCCAAGTGAGCTCCAAGTGAGCCGAGAGGAGCAACTGCAACGCCCCTCCGCCCCCAGCAGTGCTCAGCATGGGCAGTGCCGCGGCTGCTCTGCATGCATGGCACACATGTCACAGCAGACCCCAACCTCAATCCCAACTTCAGTCCCAACCTTAGCTGCAAAGCCAAACCCAACCCCAACCTCAGCCCCTTGACAGGCCGCCAGACGACAACAAACATAAATCTCGCACGCACACAGCTGCCAGTCTTCTACCAGTGTCTCCTGTCCCCCCTGTCTCCCTGTCTGCCTCTTGGCGTGGACACATGCAAACTGCATATAAATCTAGAAATGATTCTACACTTTGTATAATCTCTAGTTAAAGATCTAACCGCCTCTAACTATGCATCAATCAGTTTTTTTTTAACATATCATCGAAATCAATCGGAACTTGTTCATTTATTTCTCCTCTTCTCTTTCTACTTGCAGGCTCCATTCTCAGCAATTTATCGATAGTTTCGTGTGTCCATTTGTAAAGCCGTCACCATTGCACCCATAAGCACCATGAACGGCCAAAGCTGTGAGCTGAATCACAGCAATGGTGACATCATCTCACAGAATCAACAGAAGGGCTGGTGGACCATCGGTTTGATCAATGGCCAGCACAAGTATATGACCGCCGAGACCTTCGGTTTCAAGTTGAACGCAAATGGCGCCAGCCTCAAGAAGAAACAACTCTGGACCCTGGAGCCATCGAATACCGGTGAAAGTAAGCAAAAAACTAGAACAAGTAAGGCGGGATTATCTTCTGTTCCGACGAAGATTTTTTAGACTCTGCGAAACACATTACACTGAAGTATAGAATTTTCAATCTAAAAGCTTGACTGACCGACTTTTAGCTATATTATGTAGAAATCCGATTTTTGAAATTTGGTACAGCTGTAGATAATGAAGAAAAACTTAAGTGTATCTGAAATTATAATGCAATAGCTTGAAAAACGTGGGACATATGGGCAAAACCTATATGATATGTGGTCTGATTCTTTTGAAATTTGGCGTTAATTACAGCGTTAGGTAATAAAGAAATTTAAGAGTAAAACTGAATACAATTGTTAATTGAATATATTAAAATAGTTGGGAAACACATTTTTTTAGTTATACGAAAGCTGTATTATATAGTTGCTTTGATAACTCAAAAACAGACAGACTGTCAACCAGAATGACATAGTTCCATTGATTTCTTCCAGACCCTTTTGATGTTATTTTTGGGGGTTCCTTACATTCAGTTTGTGTAGAAAGTGTGTATAGTATTTTCTTCGAAGAGAGAGAGAGAGAAACAGACTATAACATGCTATACCATATCATATCAAATTGTATCATATCATATGAATAACATATAGAATACCCAAAGTTGTGCTCTTATCATTTCGCTGATTATGCTTATCGACACACCGAAATGGCAAATGGCAAATGATTACAAGTTTTTGCCATTGTTTTTGACATTTATCAGGCAATTTTCCCATTTCTAAATTACAATCTATCATCTAACAGTCTAGCCTGAGTCATTAAATACCTCCACCTCTTCTCCAAAATCACAAAAACAATCATCATACATACTAGGTTAATGTTGACTTTGGTTTTTTTACTAACTTCCCCAGCTGTGGGTATTATTGATTTTGTTATGAAATCTGTAACAAATACTATACATAGATAGAGTTATATCATATATCATCAGCATGCAAAGCGTAATACCCAATTATAACACTTGTCTAATCGATTGAGGTTTCAACTTATACATTCAATGTAATATGCAAATGTTATATCTCTTTGGAGTAAAATCAAAACTAAATTATCTAAAGATGCCTATAACTTTACGAAATTTTACGAATCGAAGCTATTATCATGTAACTTATACAGATTTTAGATATTTATCCTACCTTTCCCCTTAACTTTTCTATTCTCGCCTCGGGAAAACTATATCTAAACTTTTTTATTCCTTTTCAAATTCTTTTAGAAAACGTCAAAAAGTCCTCTAGAGCCCGGTCTAGTTTGAAATTGCAAACATACTTAAGATTCTTTATTATTTATCAAATTTTAAAAGGATCGAACCACTATAACATATGGCTGTCATACACATGAAAGACGATTAAACCATATTTCTCCTACTTTCAAGCAATTGGATTGATTTCACATGATCATAAGATCTATGTTATCTATAAGTCCAACAAATTTTAGTAAGAGCAGAACACTATATCATATAAAGGCCAGGCAGTCCATTTTTGAACGTATTTTTTAAAATTTCACAGAATCATAAGATTCCTTATTATCTAGTAATTCGCCAAATTTCAATTGGAGGCGTTATCATAAACCAACCAAACAACCATCGATTCAACTCACATTTCTCATGTTTTTCAGGCTAACAAATTCAAATCTCAAAAAATCATAGGATGTTTTGAATCTACTTGATTTGCTTGATCTACTTTCATGATTGTTATTTTATTTACCTGAAAAATCTGTAGGAGCTTGAAGGCTACTTTCCAAGATTATAGAGAAGCTACTTTCCAAGATTATAGAGCGCTTTAAAGAGCTAATTACAGGGTCTAATCCGTAAGCTGGGTTCCATTTCGTTCCGCCTCAACGATGAACTAATTGAATCGCCTTTGGCGCCATTGCCATATGAAAGTGTATCTATGTGTTCGTTGTGATTTGTGTCTGGGCTGGCTAGATTCGGCTGGATTCGGCGGGATTTGGCTTGTGTTCCATGTGGATTTCAAATGTACATAAATCATGTGGCAGTTGCAGCTGCAACATTGGCTTGAGGCAAAGCTTAGGCCGCAGCTGCACTAATTTGACACACAATCAGCTTATGTTTTGTCTCTCTTGTCTCGTGTCTTGTGTCTTGTGTCTCTGTTGTGGGCCATTGGCTATTGGCCATTAGCTGCTGCCCGTTGCCTGTTGCCTCTTGGCCATGTTGTCGCTGTGTTGGCCGTTTAAGTGCAACGCAAGAAAACAAAGCGCCTCACGAATTTGGCATCATTTATCAAGCCAAAGACGCCACAAGTTGCAACAGCCACGCGGCATTAGCTGTGGCATTGGCATTGGCATTGGCATTGAGATTGCCATTGGAATTGAGTTTGGTTTTGGCGTTGCCAACTCGACGCATAACTCCCTCTCTCCTCTCTCTTTCTCTGGCCTAGCAGTTGTAATTAAAGCAACTCGTTTGCCACTCGATCCGTTGCCAAGTTGTGGCCAAGGCTGGCTGCAGCTTCTTCTGCTTCTTCTTCCTTTTCTACTTGTTGCTATGGCAATCAATACAAAATTTCTATACTCTCTGAATGGAATTGGTATATTTACTTTGTAATGCAGTTGGAAGATTCTAACGATCTGTTGAAGATCCTAAAACGATGGCGGCAGAATATCCACTGTCTATCTGTAGACCCTGCCGGATATCTCTGTATAAGCAGAAACCATACCCTTAGTCGTTTCTTTTTTTGGATTGGACTATTATATCATCAGCTCTTAAGTTCTTCAAGCCTTCACCCTTAAGTAATATACACAATATGAATTAGAATGATAATCATTCGATATAAGAAATTTCAGACTCATTGCCTCACATGCCCAGAGACTATGCAACATGCTTAAATCGTTCTTCTACACTTCCAGAGCTCTAAAAACAAAACTTCGAATTCAAAAGACTTGTACCATTTCCATATATCTTCTTGAAATGAGAATTGTTGGCCCAAAAACATAATCATAGTTTTCATAAAATAGCAAATAAAACTCTCTTATGTTCCTCAAAACCCAAAAAAGAGACTACCAATTGGCACCCATTTCCCGCCACTCAAACTTGTTGCATTCAAGTAATCGGATCAAGAAATGGAAACTAAGTTCTAGCTTCGAGCGTGTACCAGAAGAGTCCTTTAACGAGCACTTCGAATATCGGCAGGATCAGTAAAGACCATTTTGAGGGTCAATATAATCCTCAGCAAAGAAAAAATTGCAATGAGTGCCAAAAATGGTCAATTTGATGATTGTCCTAGGTGAATATTTATTTCAGGCTTGACCCATCTCATTTCCAAATCAGCTTCTCTACCCGATTTAGCTCCATACGACTTCTGGCTATTCTCCAAAGTCAAAGCACCACTTCCAGAACAACGTTTCGAGTCGATTGAAGTGACTTTTTGGCATGGAGCGAAGATTTGAAGAAATGTGAGCAGAACTACATTATAACGGGAGGTCATTACTTTGAAGGAGAAGAAATTGATTTAGTAAAATTAATAAGGGGTTTTTACCCAAATTTCCTTTGCTTTTTGCATAGCGAAAAGTGTATTAGGTTTTCGGTCTAGCAAAGCTAATGGTATTAAGGAATCGCTAGTTTCTTCTGCTTCTTCTAAACCATACGTAACGGCTATTAAAATATCTCAGCCAAATTGAAATTTGCCGGCTGTCTACCTACCTGGCTAGATGGCTGGAAGGCTGGATGGTTACCTGGATGGCTTCAGCTACCGTCGATATGACGCTGATGATTAACTTGATTAACTAAATTGCTTAATAACAACACAAACTATGGGGAGAAAAAGAAAAAGAAATAGAAAAAGAAAAGCAAAGCATAGAAAAAGCTTAAGAAAAATACTCATAAGCATCTCTAAGCTATGCGCACGATACATTTTGTCGATTCTCTTTTTCTTTCTCCTCTCTCTCGCATTTTTTGTGCTATCGATAACTAATTAAGCGCTCGCTTGTGCCGCAGTGCTGCCACCTGCCCGGCTGTGTGTGTGCGTGTGTGTGTGTGTGTGTGTGAGGTGCCATCGCTAATATGCAGTTGACAGCTGATTGGCATTGCCATTGATTTGACCGTTAGCCGTTAACCGTTTGGCAATTACATTGAGCGCAGCCAATAGAGAGTGGCAGAGAGTGGGAGAGAGAGGAGTAATGGCAGTGAGAGGGATAGCAGGTGATAGAGAGAGAGAAGAAGGCTGGAACATGGCTTGCTGTCAGCTTTTGTTACAATTATACCAAATACTTAAGAGATATTGGAACAATCCGTCTGTCCGTTTCAACGCGCCGATCTTAAAGTCTTCAAAAGCTAGAGAGCCCATGGAGTTCCGATACATACCACACGCAGATCATTTTCCTTTCTTCAAAAGCCGCAATTTGTATACTAGGGTTATGAAATTTGGTATGTGGGTGCCCATAGTACTATACAAAAATTGGCATCCAAATTTCTATCTATTACAATATCCCAAATTGGAATAAGTGCTCATAAATTCTGCTGTTGAAGAAATATTAATATTAATTTTGTATAATATATTTATGACTATAGCCTCAAAATGTTCTGTGAAATGTGAAAGTATGAAAGACTCATGATACTATACGTACGTTTCCATTTTCTAAAAAAACGAAGGGTCTTGCTATTATATTATTAGAATGCATATTATATATATATTAAGTGCGACTTCGACTTCCAATTGTTTATAACATTTCAAACTTATAACTTAAAAATCATTGAAAATATGGGACACATCCGACTTTTACTTGTAAAGCAACTATTTGATATGGTTGTTCGATACTTTCGAAGTTGGGAGCAACGATTATTGATAAAAGTATCGTGTGTCTGAAATTTCAAACCATAAATTAAAAAAAGGAAAATATGGGGAAATTTCACATTTTCAATGCGCCAATTTCATAATAAGGTTACCAAACTGATAAGATCGATCCTGGCACCTATCAAAATGAGAGTTTTAATCAATGAAACTGTTCAAAAAGTAAAATATTCGGACTATAAATTGGGCTAAAGTAGACGACAACGGTATTTTATTGTTTACCTTGGTAAATTAGTCCAATCATAATTCTGTTAATTTTTTAATACATCTTAAAAATGTAAAATTTTCTGATTTGACGTAAAGTTCAGAAATGTCAAATAGAAAATGAGTAAAATCCCATCTCTTTACTGCATCCTAATTCTAATCCAAAAAAACTCTCATTAAATATATATGTCAATTGATTTAATTGTTTGTTTTTTTTTTAGGTATTATCTATTTACGATCTCATCTGAACAAATATCTATCGGTCGATCAATTTGGCAATGTGCTCTGCGAGAGCGAGGAACGCGATGCCGGCAGTCGTTTCCAGATCAGCATCAGCGAGGATGGCAGCGGTCGTTGGGCCTTGAAGAATGAATCGCGCGGCTATTTTCTGGGCGGGACACCCGATAAGCTGGTCTGCACAGCCAAAACTCCAGGTGCCAGTGAATTTTGGACAGTACATTTGGCGGCCAGGCCACAGGTGAATTTGCGTTCGATTGGACGCAAGCGATTCGCCCATCTGTCCGAATCGCAGGATGAGATACATGTGGATGCCAATATACCCTGGGGCGAGGATACCCTATTCACTTTGGAGTTCCGTGCCGAGGAGGGTGGTCGTTATGCATTGCACACGTGCAATAATAAGTGAGTATCGGGTCACTATCGATAATTAGCAATCGTCTTTTCCGTGTTGCCGATAGTATTTGATAACATTTTTCAGATTTATCAAGTACTAAAAATATATGCAAAAAATTTCCTAACTGTACACAACGATAATAATTTGCAGACTGACGATAGTAGACTCTCGAATATCGATAGTTATCGTTATCGGTTATCGGTCAAATATATTATTTATCGATAATAATGTAGCTACTACTTGGACGCTTTTTTACTATCCAACGGAATGGACCAGTATCTATCGATAAATTGACACATCGTTTATTCATTCAATCATTCAATCAATCACTCATTCATCATTCTGTTCCCCACAGATATTTGAATGCCAATGGCAAGCTGCAGGTGGTCTGCAATGAGGATTGCCTCTTCAGCGCCGAGTACCATGGAGGTCACTTGGCGTTGCGCGATCGTCAGGGTCAATACTTGTCGCCGATTGGCTCGAAGGCTGTGCTCAAGTCGCGCTCCTCGACTGTGACCCGGGATGAGCTCTTCTCGCTGGAGGACTCGTTGCCGCAGGCCTCGTTCATAGCCGGGCTTAATTTGCGTTACGTGAGCGTCAAGCAGGGCGTCGATGTGACCGCCAACCAGGATGAGGTTGGCGAGAACGAAACATTCCAGCTGGAATACGATTGGTCTGCGCACCGCTGGGCCTTGCGCACCACACAGGACCGTTACTGGTGCCTGTCGGCTGGCGGTGGCATCCAGGCCACCGGCAATCGCCGCTGTGCCGACGCCCTGTTCGAGCTGATCTGGCATGGTGATGGCTCCTTGTCGTTCCGTGCCAATAATGGCAAATTCTTGGCCACAAAACGTTCGGGCCATCTGTTTGCCACCTCCGAGTCCATTGAGGAGATAACCAAGTTCTATTTCTATTTAATCAATCGGTAAGTGTCCAAGTCTAATATACCCCAAAGGATAGTTTCAAAGTTCTTTCTTTTACAGTCCAATTTTAGTGCTGAAATGCGAGCAGGGCTTTGTCGGTTATCGCACACCTGGCAACCTCAAGCTAGAGTGCAACAAGGCCACCTATGAGACCATCCTCGTGGAGCGTGCCCAGAAGGGCCTGGTGCACTTGAAGGCGCACAGCGGCAAATACTGGCGCATCGAGGGCGAGAGCATCTCGGTTGATTCCGATACGCCCACCGATGGCTTCTTCTTGGAGTTGCGTGAGCCGACTCGCATTTGCATAAGGTAAGCTATAGGGTATCTTTCAGCTGTTCATGCTCAACTCTTTAACAGCTCTGTTAAGCTGCTGTAATTACCTCAGCTAAATGTTAGCTAACTTAATGCTATTTTGCAGTGCATCTACATTTACAGCTACCTAACAGTTTCTGTTAAATTTGCTTTCTGTTAAATTAGCGCAAATGTTTAACATAACATCTAAATGCTAGCAGTGCATTTTAACATGTAATCTGACAAGTAAGAAAGGTATATTTGAGTGAGCTCGACCATGAAATACCCTGATCCCAGTTGTACAATACAATCAGAATACCGCTTAATACGGTTTCGGGTTAGCAGGATGCCGCTGCCCGTAATTTCGGCAGTCTGCCCGCCATTAAACCAACAAAAAAGCCAGATTTGACGGCTAAAAAGTTGGGCACACCTTTGCCAATTCGCGGCAACTCCAAGCGTAGTCAGGGCCCTCGTCACTTGGCCTTAACATAAACAATTAACACACGATTAAATTGATATTTCCGTTCAATTTTTAGCATTTGCTTAAAAGAAAATTCAAATTTCTAGTTGCCGTCACACGCCTAACATTATGTTACTAAAATATGCCTAACAGCTGCCTAACATCAGATCAAAGTCGTTACGCTTTCAAAAATTTGCGCTGTTAATTGCATGTTGCTTAACAGCATCTCATAACATAACCAGCCTATGATAACATAAAATTCAAATATTCTTAACGACCGTTACAACTTTTCGTTCCATTTCAGATCGCAGCAGGGCAAATATTTGGGTGCTACCAAGAACGGCGCCTTCAAATTACTGGATGATGGTACTGATTCGGCCACACAATGGGAATTCTAAGCCAAATTCCAATTAAAGCACGTGTTCAGCTAATATATTAATTCTAAAAATAATAATAATAACAACATCAACAACAACAACAACACGTATCAATTTTTCAGTGTTTTAACCATGTGTCGACTATTCCGATATGTCCAAAAAAGAAAAACTATATAAAAAAATTAAAAAAATCGAGAAAAAACGCACAAAAAAAACTATCCTACGTGCAAGTTGAGGGAAAACGCATGTTTATACACGAAAAGAATATATATACATATATTATTTATATAGAAAGAAGATTTTTTTAAATGGAAACCAACCTATTTAGCTTTTTTATACGTTTTTACAAGAACAAAAAAAACCAAGCTTAGCATAGAAAAACAGGAACTGGCACATTTTGCCGCAAGTCCTTCCGTTTTCAAAAATATCAGCAACAATTTAAAAAAAAATCATAAATATATATATAAATATATATATATATATTATATACAAACATGCATACATACATATATATTTATTCGATTCATAATGCTTTTTAATGGGGCCGCTTCACTTAAGAAACAAAAAAAATTTAAAAAAATTAAAACAATGAAAATGTTGCTTAAAAACCAACACATATTCCTATAAATTTATTTATATATTTAAACAATATTGATATATGAACAATAATAATACACACAAACACACACACACACACACGCACACACACGAATTCACGCAATTTTATTATATGCAAAAAAGAGGAAAAACTTTATTTTAAGCGCAATTATAATAAAAATAATAAAAACAAATAAAAATCTAAATTAAACTGAAAATTTTGATACGAGAAAGAGAAAGAAAAAGATGAAGAGGAAGTGGAAGTGGAAGAGAGATCAATTGCAATATCCAATTTTTAAGCTATATACCTATGCCTACCATTAACATACATACATATAATTAACATACATATATATATCACTTGTCATTTTTGTTACATATTTATTCTAATTATTATTATTATTTTTTTGTCGTCGCACGTTTTTTTGTCTCTATATAAATAAATAATTTTTTTTATCATTTCACAATTGAAGAGAACTTGAAAAAGAAAACCCAATCAATCTCTCATCTTAGTCGCTAAAAACAAGAAACTTAAACAGAAAATGGAATTTATGTATGATAATTGATATAATATGAAATATATACATAACATATATTAAAATAAAATACTTTTGTTTTTATATTCCTATCGAAATGGGGAATTTGAGAAAACTCACCGTTGGATTTAAAAAGATGAACCATTTGGCACATGGATTTCCTTTCTAATTCCTTGATATATTTGACGGAAACAGCCGGATGAGATTCAGTCCTTCATACTTCTGTCATATAACTAAAGATTTGTTTCATGCTCATAATGCTTTACGAATTATTGCATTTAGATTTTACAAATACTGGGCACTTGGTTGTCAGGGCGCAAGCTAGGGGATTAAAGCTTGGGGTTTACAATCCATACTATTGCAATTTTCCTTAATCTAACGTGTTATCATAGAGTAGCTTGGATCACTACACGAGAGAGGATCTTAGATTCCAAGTCGATATTGAAAATGCTATAATAAATTCATAGATTCACAAAGATTCACACCATGAATATTTTTTAAGGTAAAAAGTCCGAGTGAAAGATCCGAAGACTATTCCAACACTGAAACGCACAAATTATATTGGTGATTCGGGCTCTGCCGTAGGCCGTACTGCAAGATCTCATCAAAAATATGAGTGAGAGTGGATCTCCGAAATAATTTTCCAAACATGATCCTTCTGAACGAAATAAAATATTTAGAAAAATTCCGTACAGAGTACGTCTCATTCAAAATGTATCTATGCCATAGATTCTATGGAATCCGTTTATTGCGGAGAGTGCATGAACGATGGAGTAACCGAGACCACCTATCTCTCCTGCGCTTCCATTTCGAAAACCCGCCACATAGCGGAGATACTTAAATATCTGCAGGATAATGGCAAAGAGCATTCGCAAAATAATTTTCCAAGCATAATCCTACTGTATTCGAACCCAAGTACATCACGTCTTATTGGAACACCCTGAATATTCCACATTAACTTCGCAAAGCGTGATTTTACGCTTTGAAATGGCATAAACTATACTCACCTTTGATTTTTATAACAAATTTCATATATGTTGTTGATAAGGAAGTGGAGAGAGACTCAAGACGTGTCCAAATTTATCCTACATTTGCCTTCATATCCCAAACACCATTCGTCGCCCCAGCCAATTATGCAAAGATTTCAATTAAAATGTTTCTTCGGATTTAAATATATATGTATATATAGATATATATATCTATACATATGCATGTATATATGTTGTCGTCGTATGTATATTTGCATCATTCCATTACAGTTACATTAAACTTACATTTGCTGTTTTGTTTTTGTAAACCACTTATATCATATTGTATAATATGCCAAGGTTTATAATGTGTGAGTAGTGTGTCAAGTCGGTTCGTGTCGGGTCTGTCGCATGAGTAAGATTCAACAACAGGACGACAGTTTAAAAAATTTTCTAATTTTAAAAAGTTTTTATCGATAAACACACTGACAAAGCATACAATTCACATACATTTCTTACTTATCTCAATTCGAGGATAATACCAAAAAGCAATTGAACTGAACTAAAAATAAAAAAAGGCTTGAAGTTATGGAATACTTCTTTAAAGCTAAGACGGCTGAACATAATATAGCTACGTTTTGGTGGTTTTCAGGAGGTGTATATATAACATTGGTTGGCAGGGAACAAAGTAGTTTGAAGTTAAGTTCTTGACAAGAGATTTAGAGATTTTGGAAAATGAAAGTAGTTCATTTACTTTTGGATACCATCACAGTATCTACCGTCTTTGTCTCGTCACTGTCGTGCGTCTCTTTCTCGAAAAATTCGCATAATTAAAATACAAATACAACTACATACATACAAAGTAAGTGTGTTTGTTTTTGATCAAAATCAAGTTCTAATTTTTCATTTTTTTTTGTTTTTGGTTTTTTTTTACAATTTCGACTTAATTGCACGTACATATCATATAAATCCTATTTATAAAGTGGTTTTCCTTTACTATGCTCTCACTTTTCGTTCTCTATGCTTGTTTAAGTTTAAACTTAGTTGATTTATCGTGTTGCATATAAGATCCCATAGATCATATTATATGATATCAATCTTAACTTTCTTGCGCTCTTTTTTCTTTTTTGTTTTTACAATGTTGTTAGAACAGAATTTGAAACCTGTCTATTTGTGTGTGTGTTGTGTGGTTGTAGTTTGTAAAAGAAAAGTCAAATTGTTATTTTTTAAACAAATTTTGTTCATTTTTTTGTGGTTTTTTCTGTACAAAATCATATGGGAAATAACTGAAAAACGCGCAGTTCGCTTAAAAGTTAAAAGAAAAAAAATCAATTTAAATCCAACAAAAACCGTTCTAAAACATATCCATATAATAATATATATATATATATATATGGTAAGATAATTTTAATGATAATGATAAACTAAGTGTACATACAAATAGTAATTTCTTCTCCTTTCTTTTTTATCGGCTTGGATGTTGTGCACAAATGTTCTTGTTTTTGTTTCCCTTCTCAATTTGATTTGCGTTTTGTTTTTGAATAATAAATTATGCTATGCTAAAAAGTGTTCTACAAGGTTTTCGCTTTCACTTAGAACTCTTAATTTAATATTGTATTATAAATTGTTTTTGTTTGTTTTTTTTTTTTTTTGTTTTTTCTTTAGCTTTTATTATAATTATTTTATTTGTAGATATAAACTTTGCTAAACGAAGATCAATTATAATTAATAAGAAAACATAAAATGTTTATAAAAAAAAATGTATATATATATATTATATATATAAGTATATATATAATGGTATATATAAATATATATAAATCAATACATATAATATCATAACTATTATAATAATAACCTAATTGATTTTATAAAGTTCTTTTTGTGTTCTCGTGTTCTCTCTAAGACGTTGGTAAATAACATACAAAAAATTTAATGTACTCCGGAGCGGCGTTACACACACGACAGACGCACGCACACATATGGTACACGGGCAGAAATGTACATAAAGGATGCTTGGTAACAGCTTGTGGAAGTTGGTTGGAAGATAGATAAATCGTAGCATCGTAGTTGGATAAAAGTGTTCGTATCCAGAGGAATATCTTCCATCTCGCAGGCGGCACAGGTGTGGTTGTGTCTGTGTCTCTGTGCCTGTGTGTGTGCATGTGTTTAGATGTGTCTGTGTTTGTGTGTAGGTGTAGGTGTTAAAAGCACCAGGTGTGATTTTCAGCGTAACTCCGTAACCTCTCGCGGAGTAGTTGAGTGTGTTTTGTGTATTGGTACTCGATGGTGGTGGGTGTTCTCTGTTGTGTGGTGTGTGTGTTGCTGCAGCAGTTAGTGTGGTAGGTGTACGGAGCAGTAAAACAATATGTTGTTTGTTACGGTTTTTAAAAACGATAATTCTCATCGGCCATATGAATAGCCCAAAGAAATTTGGTTCTTTGCGTCTTATTAAAGATCTTCTCAATCGGCACACCATGCTTTTTACACCTGCAAAAGATAGATGAAACTGTCAATATATTCCTTTGTGTATATATATTATTATATAGACTTACCATGCAACCGATATACGTGGATCGAGATAATTTAGTTTGGATGTGCCCAGGGCAATGGTCTTATTCTCGTCTCTATCAGTCTCTTGTAGTTCCAATTTCTTCAGCTGTTCCTTCAAACGCTCCAGTTGTTTGCCCTTCTTATCGGCAATTACCTTCTCCTTGACGGAACCACGTTTGGCCGCCTTCTTCATATCCTGCAAAACGTCACACAATATTATACACAATCCTATATTTTAATAAAATCTAGACAAAACTCACATGATATTCGGCTTCACAGTCATCAATAGCATCGCGCTTGGCGCGTATCTTTTCCTTAAGATTCTCCATTGACTTCTGATGTCCTTTGGGAACCGAACGCTGATGGTTACATAGTATGGCTACCGCACGATTGGCCCGATTGTAGGTGAGCAATTTCTCTGCCACCGATGCATCCGTATCGGTTAATAAATCCAATTGATTTTGCAGTGTTTTCGATGCGTTATACGTACGGAATACTTTGGCCGTAAGTCCTTTAAAAACATGGGAATTTTAGTATAGTTCGGGTGATTTCTTTTTCGGGCACTTACCATCCATCAGCTCCTTCAAATGCTCGTTTAGCACTTGTGTATTGAGGCGATCGAATAGATCATCGCCATCCTTTTTGTTCTCCATGAACAGTTCCAAGTTTTTAAAGACACGCTTCTCCACCTCGACTTCGTTGTAATAACGTATGGAATCCTTACCGGGGAAATCAAAGACTACGACATTCTCCTTGCCATTGAGCTCCTTGTGCAATGATACGTGCTCTACACGCAACGAACAGCAACCCACTGTATCGGCCTGATCCTCATCCTTTTCGTTACCAGCTCTCAGTGCGAGCTTATCGATGAAGTATAAAGCAACGGCACGTTGGCGTACCCGCATCTCCTTGGATTTCCATTCGTCGCGATATGTGGCACGGATCTTATCGATCACCTTGTCTAAACGTCGTGCTGTCTCGTACTTGATGTGATCCTTTTCGCCCTTTAGCTTGGACGAGGGATTCAACATGATGTACTTCACCTGACCCTGCACATTCTCAATCCATGACGCCAGCCAGGTGACAGTGTTGTCGTGACGCACTTCCTTCCAACGCTGTCCCGGCGGTGGTGGCGGTATCTTGGATTGTTTGCCACAATTGATGGACACATCTGAGGCACCAATGCGACGTTTGATCATGCCCATTTTTGGATGTTCGCCACGACCACGGAACAGACCCGGTGGCTCCAGGCGGAAATTACCGATTTTCTCTTTATGACCATCGATCATACAAAAGCCGTATTCCTTGATTAAAGCCTCGTTCTCGTTCTTCTTGGCGAGTTTCTCCTCTTTGGTGGCCGCTTTACGTTTCTCTGACTCAGCCTGGAAGTATTGGTGCATTTCCCGGAAATTGCACTTACGAAAATCTTTAATAATTTCCTTCTCCTTGGCGGTCATGGTTTTACGGAAATCTTTGAAGAAATTATTATTGAAGACATCCTTGGTGCAATAGTCGTGATCCAACATTTTTGCATAGAATGTGGCTGCCTCCTCGGTTTCCTCGGTCAGCTCCAGCGGTTTGCCATCGTAGATGAAACGAACATTGCGTGGCACCCGCTCGTAGGGTGGAGCAAAGACGGGTCCCTTATGTTCCAGGGTGGTCCATTTGACGCCATCGTCGCGCTTCTCCTCCTCCCACCTTAAATTACGATTAGGATAAGGATTAGGATTAGATTTCCCCCTCTTGGTTTTCTTCTGACTTAGAGCAGCTGCAGCTGCAGTTGCGGCGTAACGCTGCAACTGGAGCTGTTGATGATGTTGATGATATTTGAATATAACGTAAATTTGACGCTGCGACAGAGACAACGACAGAGGCAACAGCAGCGCAGTTGCCATTTGCCATTTGCTTTTATCGCCGACTGTTTGCAATTGTTTCGCTGCTCACATAATGCGGTTAACAGAACATAACCTCAAAGTGAACACAAAGCTCTTCTGTTATGTTAAGCACCTACTGTTACGGCACTGTAAAGCACACAGCTGTTCAGCCCGTCGGCGCTTCGTGGTGAATGGCAAAGAATTGTGGAAAAAGCCATACGCGGCGCTTGACGCCGTCTCTTGTCGCTGCCAAAATGTGACTAACAAAATATAGGTCAGTGACATCCAAAATTAACACATGGACGGACAGATGTGCACAGTGTGCACAGACACGTTGACAAATATAAACGATCCCTTTCACTTTTGCCCCTCTCTCCCCCACTCTGTGAAGAATTCAAAATGATCAAAACAAAAAAATACATATATCATCGCTAAAAGCCAAGCAAATAAACATAATAATATAATAGGGGTAGTCCCTGCACTAACAGACCTGTTTATACTGAACCCAAGAAAGTTCAAGTTTATAAGATCATACGGGTTCAAGGCTAAATCAAACGCGACTTTTTTTTAGAGCAAAACAAGAAATTATAAAGAAAGTAGGAAAATTGGAGTTGTACTATAGGGACACCCACTGTTGGGACAGGTACTTAACACGTTGTCAAAACTTTGATAACTTTGATTTGATGAAAAATATTTACAGAAGACGAAAGAATATAGAAAAATATTTACGTTGATCAATTTTTAGTATTTTTAATAGTAAAATGGCCCATAATCCTCTAATCCCAATTGAAAATTCGTCAGAAAGTAAGTTTGTGCTCCCAAAATATGATAAGATTATGTTATGGTTATATATTGATAGTGCCATATACGTATGTAATACATACTATGTATGCATGCAAACTAGTCTCTCGGACCATTAAATCATATAGCTGCCATATAACCAAAAGTCTGTTTTGCCCATATTCCACATTTTTACACCCTGATACCAATTGAAAATTGGCTGAAGGCTATAAGCTTGTGCACATTTATTTAGCACGCAGAAGAAGGCGTGGCAGACCCCAAAAAGAATATATTTTTGATCAGTAAACTGATGATGAGTAAACTTGCTACGAAGATCCGTGTAAACATATTGCCTATAGAATAGAAGCAAATTTCAAAACTGCACTGATTTTGACTTCTTATACCATTTTGTTCATAGTTTTTTATTCTAACTTGTTCCTCATTCAAATTTTACCTCTTTCGTGAAAAAATTGCATGAAAAACCACTTTAAAACTTAGTCTTCACACATTTTTTATGCTAGAGTTATGAAATTTGATATAGACGCCTATGAAGACCATACAAAAAGTGGCATCCGAAATTTTTTGTCAATCTTATAGTGCCCGAAAAAATTATAAATGCCCATAATATCATGACTATATCACACATGAATACTGAAAATTTCAGAACGATTATACCAAAAACACGGAAGTTATAAGATGCAGAAGTTGCCGAACACTATAAGTGACGGGGAGGCGTAAGTCCAATGCTTACATAAACAAACTTCTCAAGACCCTCTCCTATGGTATAACTATAGCCCAGAAATTGAAACTGTGTGGTTAGAATCCAACTGGTTTGAATTGGCGAATATTTACTGTAGAAAAAACATTCCGAGAAACCTTGTACCATGAGCCGAGTGGTTCCGAGAAATGTGCATTCGCACAAACACATTTGCCTCCCCGTCATACGGAAATGACTGGCAAGTTTTTGTGCTTTTGTTTTAAACAAAAAACACTTGTGACATCTGAGAAATTATCGTTAATGACGTCTGTCAGAGCAAAGTTATCGTTAAAAACAGCCAACGATAACAATATATAAAAGATCGATTGGCTTTAAATCTAAGTAAAGTAGTATTATTTACCATCTCCAAACTTCCTCCTCATCTTCCTTTTTCTCCTTGCGCGCACGTTTTGTGGGCGAAGCGGATGTCTCCGATTTGATCTCGTTCTCCTGGAAATTGAAAATCAACGTGAGGTTTTTACTGTCTTTCTTTTTGTGCTCTCATCCTTACCTTTTTAAGCTTTTTCTTCTTGGGCTTGACACTGCCATAATCATCATCTAGGTCCTCTTTGGGACGCTTCTTTTTGTTCTTCTTGTCCTTGGACTCTTTTTTGACCTTTTTGCGCGCAAGCAACGGAATGTCATCGTCGTCGTCCTCTTCCATTTCCTCGGAGGGCTCTTTTTTGAGTTTGCGCATAGATAACGGCATATCTTCGTCCTCATCGTTGTAGGTGTCATCGTTATCATTGTCATCGTTATCCTCGTTCTCATCCTCATCATCATCATCATTCAAAGCGCTGTCCTCCTCATTGTAGGTGGCCTCCTGTTTGGCCACAAAGGAAGGTTCATCCGCTCTGAACTGAGACATTGAGTAATCACAGGAGCTGGCTTGCGACAAGTTATTAAAGCTCTCCTCCTCCTTCTTGACATCAACAATATGCTCCTCGTAGCCATTCTTGTATCCTCCCATGCCGTTGCATTCAGCTTGGAGCTGTTGCTGGTGATACTGCTGCTGCTGTTGTTGTTGCTGCTGTTGCTGGAGGAGCTGTTGCTGATATTGTTGTTGTTGCTGGAGTTGCTGCTGCTGCTGAGCCTGGAGTAGCTGTTGCTGCTGGTGCTGCTGGTACTGCAATTGTATCTGCATGGGATCATCGTGGTCATTCGCATGTGGCTGTGAGACTGGCTCCGGTTTGACGAACACACCATCATAAGTGGGATCTTTTGATGATGTGCCATGCCTTGAACTTGAACTGGAATGTTTGCTTTTCGATGATGATGATGATGAGGATGAGCTCTTGTGGCGCGAACTCGATGACGATGACGATGATGAGGACTTGTGCTTGTCCCGGCTAGAGGAACTGCTGCTGCTGCTGCGATCCTTGTCGCGTCGCTCCTTATCCTTAGACGAAGAGCCACTGCTGCTGCTGCTCTTGTGATGGCTCGATGATGAGGACGACGAGGATGACTTGTGCTTGCCATCCTTATCGCGATGGCTGGACGATGATGAAGAGCTTCGATGCGAGTTGCTACCATCACGATCCTTATCGCGATGCTTATCTTTGCCACTCGAACTGCTGCTGCTCTTATGCTTATCCTTATCGCTGTAAAAAAAAAACAATTCATGTTTATAATAGATGGATGAGATATTTTCGATCCGAGTACTATCATCGATATCAACTTTTACTAACCGACTGCTGCTGCTGCCGCTTTTATGTTCCCTGGATGAGCTGGAGCTCTTATGCTCGCCACGTTCCTTATCACGGTGCTTATCCTTACTGGATGATTTATGTTTACTGCTGCCGCTACTGCTGCTGCCACTATGATGATGGTGTCCATTCGTGGTTACACCATTCGATTGCACTTCGCAGCTGCCGCCATTTTGTACGTGTAGATTCTGGGAATGGATCAAAAAATGTTCTTTTAGAGAAATATTCAAGACATGCTTTTTAATCACTAGGATTACGATTGGAACTAAGCGGAACTTAAGCCTCGTTTAACACGATTTCTACAATCAAATAATACACTTGGAATAAAACTTTAGTGGATCAAGCTGAATCTCTTATCTCATCACCGTGTTAAACGAGTTAAAATGGCAGGGTAGAAGGGTGAACTTACAGTTCTAGAGATTATTAAACGTGGTAGAGGAAATTGTTGTTCATTTTGACTATCTTTTGAAAGGGCCGGGTTCAGAGGAACCGGGACCATTCTGACACTATACATTTTGAATTCTTGACTATTCTCCAATGTTCAATTCAATCTATGGTTGTTGACAAGGCTTGCAATCGTTAGCTAATAGCTAATTTCTTGAAAATTTATAATCCTCTTAGAATCCGCAATTTTTATCAAAGTTTAATCAACGATTCTTGACAAGTCTGGCAAAGCCACAGATGCTCTGTACGCGTTATTCTTAAGGCTTAAAATTTCAGATTCTCTAGGATTCTTGGATACTTTCCAAGGTGCTTAATAAGACTTGCAACGTCTTCAACCGGCTATGCGAATCCTTAAGCCTTAAATTATTTGAGTCTTGACTTGACTGTTCTCCAAGGTTCAATGAAGGATTCTTGTAACGATTTACACCACAGTGGTGTGTTCTCAAACCTTGAAATTTCAGATCCAGTTGTATTTGAAGATTCTTGATTTTTTCGATATTTTCTTAAACCTTAAAATTTTAGAACTTCTTCGATTCTTGACTGTTCTCGAAGTTTTAAGGTTGATAAGACTTGCAACGCCCTGAACCGGCGAGTTGTTCTTGGACCTTAAAATTATAGGACTTCTTTGATTCTTGACTGTTCTCCAAGTTTCAAAGTTGATAAGACTTGCAAGATTCTCACCATGAGAGTTCTTAAATCTTAAAATTGCATATGCTGTTGGATTTTTCATAAGTCTTGTAGTGTCTTAAACCGTGTAGCTAATGCTTCAAGGTTCAATAAAAGATTATTGAAAAGTCCTGTAAATGCCGTTGTAACGACTTAAACCATGTAGCCAATGCTAAAAACGTTCCTCTTCTTCTCACACATCAAAAGCGATTTCTTGCAATTCTTTTAACTATATAGAATGAGAATATTTTCCAAGTCGATAAATAAAGAAATTCTATTGAAATGACGATTAGATTTGCGATTCTCAAAGTAAACAAATGACTGACTAATGCGCTGTGATGCGTTTTCTACTTTTCTTCGTTTTATATCCTATACAATTTTACTATTTCTTATTTTACTCTAAGTTGATTTGATTTCTGATAGCAATGGGAATAACAGTTCTAGTGCCTAATGACATCCAAATTTGTAACTACTTTGATTGAAAAAAAAATATGGTATTTAGATTATATTAATTAATATGTATGTAGAATATCTGGTCGATCGTTAAAGCAATACTTGGGAACAAATACAACGATTGGAAGGTAAAAAGAGGGTCAAGTCCAGCCGTATTTTTGGATCCAAACTATTCTTTATCTTTCGTTTCAGCTGTCTTTTTCAGCACATTTTTCGAAACCTGGCGGCTTCGACCATGATATCTTATAGCTTATATCTTATGCAACTGAAAAACTGTATTTACCATAGTTTCTATATTTCTTAAGCTATTGAGTTACAATTTTTCACATAGTTAGGTTACTGAATTATATATATTTTATTAATATTATTCAAAAAAATTGCCTTGAAATACATCTTGATATTATATATTAAAGATATATCAAAAGATCAAAGGAATTAAATTATAAGAGTTGGAATAACATTATAGAGACATTTTGACTATGAAGCTGTAATTTCTTTTATAACCAAATGTTTCAAAATATAGCATTAAATATGTTATGATGCTAAGTATAACAGTTTGAAAAAAAGTACAACAGCTTTTATACTCTTTTTATAACAGATTGTTGAAATAACTTGTTAAATCAAAGTTACCTTTGGGAAAAACCACCCCAAGGAAAAACCGCCTGATCTGCGCTCAAAATGGACGTACCCCTCCTTGCTTTTGGGATTAAATATATTTATTAGCCATAGCCCTATGGTAATTTTCCAACAAATCAAAACCACGTGAATGCATAAAAGTTTTGTACGAAAATTTCAGAGTTACAATGAGAAATGAATGACAATTTGTATATATTTGAAAAACTATATCTATATAGAGAAATGCAGTTACATATAGAAATATATGTATGAAGTATATATGCTTGTGCGTAAGCATGAAGTGGACCTGAAACGCCACACCACCACGTGGTGAAAAATCAACCCTAACAAAAAAAAAAGAAACTTTTTATTGTAGGAAAATATTTAAAGGCAAAGGCGTAAGAAGAAGCATTGATAATGGCGACGAACACAGGTTTTCCTCCATTAAGGTGATGAGGGGGTAAATTAGAATTATATATATGCAATGTTTTTTGCTGTGGTTGTTGTTGTTGTCGCAGCATAATTTTTCTATGTATTTGCTGCAGATCAAGGCTATTATGCCAGTTGCATATATAGATGTATGTGTCTGTATGTATGTATGCACACACATGTGATTACACTGGCCACGGGCAGCGCAATGTGACCAGCTTTGATGTGGGAAATAAGGCAGCAAAGCAACAAATCACAATAGACGTGGGCAAAAACGCCACAAAAGAGGAAATGTATTAAATGTAGACAAAAGCAACATGATTTGTTGTTCTTTTAAGCAACAATTGTAATAGTTAGTAAATCTTTTGTAGCACATTAACAGACTTTGGGGAAAATCGGTCACACTCTGCAAGTGCCAAATACACATTGTGCTGCCGCCGCCGCCACCGCCGCCGCTGGCATTGCCCTCACCTCACCACACCACAGGCACCCTGCCCGACGCCGCTGCCCCCGCCCATGCCCCTTCCACGGACCAGCCACTACCTACTACAACTTGCTTGCATTGTCGCCATTTTCGTAAATTACCAAAAGGCCTTTTACTACGCTTTTTCAGGTTCTTTCTCTTTGATTTTCTTTTTGCTAGCAGGTTGTGCCCGACACTTGCCCTAACTATATTACTATATTTTTCACGATCTCTTCGTTTTTCGTCTGCCCAGCATAACACGTTGCGTCGTTGCTTTAATTATATAAATATATATATGAAAATCTACTTACATTTTCAGCAGCCACATCCCCACTCATTTTGCACGGCGGCGCTCTCGGCTTTTTTCTTTTCCCAAACTTCACGTACTTTTTTCTTATTTTTTATTGTCTACAGCTTAAAACTGTTTTGAATTGAAATTCCTGCGCTGTAAGCTGGGTACGTTTTGCAATTATGCTATTGCGGCTACACCTCGTGTGTGTGTAGTATAATTAAATTTTTTTTTTTTTGTGCGTACCCAAAAAAATATTACACTTTGCTGAAGTCTTTCTCTTTTTAGAGCGCGCAGCGGCCACGCGAACACGTTCGTACCGAATCCACTTCGAACTGTATGCTGCTTAGTGGTGTGCAAAGCGTGTTATCGATAAATCTGCACGTCTGCAGTATATTTTATATTTTCAGTATTTTTATTTTTTTTTGACACTTGCTGTCAAAACGTTTATAAGTGACAATAGACAACAAGCATTTTTCACTGCAACACGAAAATAATAATAATAATAAGATATTATTTATAAATTACAAGCCCAATGGCCAGTCGTGGTGTTACAACGGTTATAAGCGCCTCGACTGGGATGGTTCAACAGAGTCTGGGCAACGCGGTGACAACAGTTACCAATGTGCTCACCGTCAGCTCGTTGCACGCGAATAGTCTAAACATTTCAAATAATTCGAACGCAGTTGCAGCGGCTGCTGCGGCCGCTGCTGGGATTGGGTCTGGCGGCGCCAACGATGGCAGCGATGGGCTCGATGCCAGCAAGCCCATGTATCCGCGCCTCTTCAACAGAATCGTGCTCACTTTGGAGAACAGTCTCATACCGGAGGATAAGATAGACGTAACGCCCTCGAGTCAGGATGGTCTGGATCATGAGACGGAGAAGGATCTGCGGATACTGGGCTGTGAGCTGATACAGACGGCGGGCATATTGTTGCGTCTGCCGCAGGTGGCCATGGCTACGGGTCAGGTTCTCTTCCAGCGTTTCTTCTACTCCAAGAGCTTTGTGCGCCACAACATGGAGACAGTGGCCATGAGCTGTGTCTGCCTCGCCTCGAAAATAGAGGAGGCGCCACGTCGCATACGCGATGTCATTAATGTCTTCCATCATATCAAGCAAGTGCGCGCCCAAAAGTAAGTCTACGAGGTGTGTTCAAAAAATAAGGTGACTTTGCACCTATCTGTCCACAGCCTGAAGCACTAATTGCGTTTATTTCTGCTTCCTTCACTGAAAATCTTTAGCCAGTGATAACGCCCATCCAACGCCACAACCTAGTTTTTCTGGAATAGTAATTATCACTAAATTAAATAAGTGCTTATATTTTCTACAATCCTTATCATACAATGATTCGAATTACAGAATATATATTCATGACTATGCTTTTAACCAATCCCAAATGTTCGCAAAAGGGGCCTCAGTGGACCAGTCGATAGCGCACTGTCCCGCCAAACAAGAGGTGCGAGTTCGAGTCCCGCTCATGTCAATAGGCATGACCCTCCTAGAAAAACTAGGTTGTGGGGCAGGACTTGAAATCCACCCACGTAAAAAAGGTCTTCAGTGAAGGAATCAGAAATAAAGGAAAATAGTGCTTCAGGCCTTGACCATAATATTGAATGTTCTCAAAGAGTGTACTAACATAACAAGCCAAAAAATCGATAATTGAAAATACGTTCCCCGCGACATTTGAAAAGTCACCTTAATTTTTGAACACACCCTGTACTCCGCGTATTCATACTGTATGCTCTAATGCTAACCGTCTGCTCCCTTCCAGAGAAATATCGCCCATGGTGCTGGATCAGTACTACACCAACCTGAAGACGCAGGTTATCAAAGCCGAGCGTCGCGTGCTCAAGGAACTGGGCTTCTGTGTCCACGTGAAGCATCCGCATAAGCTCATCGTTATGTATCTGCAGGTGCTGCAGTATGAAAAGCACGAGAAGTTAATGCAATTGTCCTGGAACTTTATGAATGACTCGCTGCGCACGGATGTGTTTATGCGATATACTCCGGAGGCCATTGCCTGTGCCTGCATCTACTTGAGCGCACGCAAGCTTAATATCCCACTACCCAACAATCCACCCTGGTTTGGCATTTTCCGTGTGCCGATGGCAAATATCACGGATATATGCTATAGGGTCATGGAGCTGTATACGCGCGCCAAGCCAGTTGTCGAGAAACTCGAGGCCGCCGTGGAGGAACTGAAGAAACGCTATATCGATGCACGTAATAAGACCAAGGAGGCGAACACATCGCCTGCGGTGATCACCGTAGATCGTAATAATGGCTCACATAATGCCTGGGGAGGTTTCATTCAACGTGTCGTGCCTTTGCCCACGGAGAAATCACCGAAAAAGGATTCACGTTCTCGGTCACGCTCCCGTACACGCAGCCCATCGCGTACGCCGCGTACTCGCACCCGCAGTCGTTCGCCCAGCCGTGAGCGCAGCAAGAAATCGCATCGGGATCGGGACAGAGAACGCGAACGGGAACGTGAACGTGAGCGTGATCGGGAAAGGGATCGTGAACGTGATCGCAGTAGATCCTCCAGATCGCGTTCACGTTCCATGCCCAAGCATAAAAGGAAATCACGACACTATTCACGCTCACCCTCACGCTCCAGTTCGCCGCATAGCAAACATCGCAAGAGGTAAGTTAAGTTAAGTTAAGTTAGTAGAATGAGCTAGAGTGTGCTCGCTACGAGATACCCTGATCCCAGTCTGGGAATTACATTCGCCTAATACAGTCACACAGACACATAAACCTTTAGACAGCGTACATAATGCATTTTTCACCTTTCGATATTTTGGCCCGTTTTCGGCCACTTCTGAGTCTTATAAATTTAAATCTGAAATTTTAAGGATTGCTTACTTTCCGGAAATATGGAGGAGCGTAGCAACATTTTTGGAAAATTCCATTCTGGTGTTTATAATTTACCAAATTTGGAATCGATAGCTCTATAAATGCTGAAGTTATACCCATTTTATCGAAAAAGGAATTTTTCGATTTTTTGGGCCAGAAAGTCGTTCATACGGACGTTCATACGGCAGACTGACAAACGCACAACGCTAAATCGACTCGTCTATTGATCCTTTTAGGTACATATAGTCTTTATGGGGTCCGCCACGTCTCCTTCTGTCTATTACATAAATTTGTACAAACTTAATATGCCCTTCATACCAATTTTCAATTGGGAACAGGGTATAATTAAGAAAAAAAAACAGAGTTTTGATAAACTTAACTTTTACAGGAAAACATCGAGGGATCGCTCGGACTACTATTCGAAAAAGGAACGCTCCAGCAATACGGGCAGCAACAATATTAGCGATAATGATAAATATCGTAACTCTAGCTCCAACTCGGGCAAGTCGCACAGTCGTTATTCCTCACATCGCAACAGTGGCGGAGGTGGAGGCGGCAGCAACAGTCACAACAGCCGCGGGGGCCACAAGCATCGGGATAGCGATCGCTCCAGAGATCGCAAGCGTTAGATAATTTCGTCATAACCAGAGTTGACTCTATGCATTAAAGTTTCTTTCTATTTCACAATTTAAATATTTATTTTGAATGATGCAACATGTTGCGCCTTCAACTGTAAATTCCAACTTTAATTTTAAATATCAGCAACAATAATAATAAAAAAAGGAAAAAAACAACATAAATGTACTAAATTTTATGGATGTCAGCCGATAATCGCTATATGAAATATATTACTGAAGCTGCACTAATTGGCATGACTTGAAACTGGTTTCAAGACGAACTGAATGTACTCTGAACTGGACCGTAAGCGAAATGGGTTAACTGATTGGAGTAACCCAAGGTTAAAGGCGAGTTTTGTTCCAAAGGGCAAAGGAGAGTTTTATTCAAGAGGATTGTGGTATGGGTATAATTTGGAAGCCACTGGAGCTTAGTGACATGCAGTCCTTGGTTCTCCTAATTCTCACACCCTGTATTTATGAAAACAAGTGAGACGGGTATAATGAGTAGATGAGAAAGACATATAATCATGATCATGGTTCATCTGCTGAACTTGCAATGCGAATAAGATGTCGTCCTATCTACGTTCATTATTATATGGCCAGAACAACAAAGCGCTATCGACTGGACCACTGAGGCCCCCCCTCTTTTTAAGACTGAAAAAATGGTACTTGGATCAAAAATTTGATAACTCCGCCAATTTATGACGATTCATCTCAGATGTGTTATGCGGGAAGAAACATGGTTATGAAACATGGCCAGTCGCATAGCCAAATTCTAAACGATCTTTCTTGAGTTGTAGAAGGAAATCAGACTGAATCAGCTTATAATATACAACTCTGCAGCCAATTCCAACGAACAGATTCATTATGTTCTATGATGTGAATCCAGGCCTTGAAGACGTTATTATAATTCCTCTTCTATCAAAGTATTCTCCGACATCTGAACCAATCGAAGAGGGTATCTAGTAGCCGTCTCTAGCTTATTCAATTTTTAACCCTTTATTTGTCACAGACTTTTTAAACTCGAAGTACATCGCGTGCTTATCATCAAATATTTTTTATTTATGTACAATATATAATTTATTATAATAATTTTATAATACATTAAATAATTTATTGTATAATACAAATAAGACATTATCATGGCCGAAAAAACTCTCATCAAATTGGTATTTTAACGCAACATTCTTTGTGACTTGTTCAGATAATTTCCATATACATTTTGGTTGACTCTTATGTGCCGAATCATCCGATTCTAAATTTTCAAAACCAAAATATTTTTTTTATAACTTTTTATGAATCATTTGATTATTATTTGAAAATTTTTCTTATTTCATAATTTTGTAAGATCCATCGTATTCTTTTTAATAGTTTTTCAGCACCAAAATCAGTGGACTGTTTACTCCTCTCTCTCTAGAATCTTAGCTCGCGAGTTGTACATGTTTATTCCGTTCAACTTCCTGTCGCTTATGTGGGTTCCACATATTTTTTAAAACCACAAGCATATTAAATACTTGAAATCATATCTTAATAATATGATATTGTATTTTTTGGTGTTACTTTCTGCTTAAATTATTTTATATAATGTGAAACTTATTGTAGAACTAGATATTTCCACTGGGATACTTAAGCGCAACCGGAAGTTGAAACAATTCGATACAATTGCACTTTAAGTAAAGACTATATCGACATATCATATCATATAGAATACAAATAAAATTTAGACAGTTATTGTGTAGGACAATAGCGAGACCTGCGGATGATCTACGGATATATCGCGAAACTCGGGCGTAAAGCTAAGTATGAAAAAGCTAAAGATTGTGGCTATAATCCATTCCGAAATGGAGCTTATCACGTGGTAATACCAGCCGCCATCCGAGGGATACCTATAAAAAGACCAAAAATAATTGAGTACTTCGATTCTCTAGATATAGTATATACGTACCATTTGCGAGGATTTTGACCATTGAAGAGTATGTGCGACATGACCCCAGTCACAGCCAGCATTATGAACAATATGGTACAGCAGACGGACATGCCCAGGCGCATGTGGGCGGTCAGCTTGGTACCGGCCATGGGGTATATCAGGTACGTGATCAGCGCCTGCATCCAAAAGTATAAGGTGCCACAGCCAAAGCAGAAGAAAGCGCCAATGAAGTGTACAATACGCACATTTGTCTCCTGGAAGTTGCCCACAACGCTGATGCCCAGGCAGGACAGGATGCCGAACCACAAGGCGACACGATTGTGACGTTGCACAGTAGCACCCAGATCTGGATGATGTTCATGGAGTTGCAAAACGTGACGATAGCGCACATATATTGTGATTCCCACTAAAAAACAAGTAAATAAACAACGTGAGCTAATCAAATATTAACCTTAGAGTGCCTATTGGGGTGTTTTTCTGCAAATTTTGGATAATAATGTCTGTAATATTTTCGATTCTCATGCAGATAAAAATGTATTTCCTTCGACTATATAATGATTGTTTGAAGTTTCAGTGAACCAGTTAAGAAAGTTGATAAATAAGCAAGTTAGGATCAGGCAATTTTTTTCGGTTGTGTACTTCGTTTCGTTTAGAAATTTAATTTTCAAAATATTATTTTTCGTATTTGGTCAAGTTCCACATTATTTCCAAAAATTCATAGAAGAAAAGTACTCTTTGACAGTGTGTCTGTCTGTGTGCATTTTCGAGACTATAAGAGAATATACTAAAAGAGAATAGAACTCCATAAAAACTCCAAAAATTCGTACATAGTGTTATGAATAGAAACTGCAGAGCGGAATTTCTCAAAAATTCTCATAAATTTATCTAGACGGAACAGGGGAGAGACTCGGTTGATTGAAACACCCTTAAGACAGAAATTCCATCCATATATAAGGATAGTTCGGCGAACTGAAAAATATCTCCTCCCTTACCTGGTATTTTAAATTGTCAATCAAAATTCGTATATACAACCTAGTATTATCTATATATAATATACTATATGCACTCTAGAGACATGTACATATATGCAGACTATGTCAGCCCTTCTAGGGTTAAGCTCTTACCGAGTGCACAATTATCAACTTGTTTATGACTCACGTTGTCCACTTTCGGTGGGGATTTCGGTGGAAAACAATAAACAATGCAATCGCCGCGATAACAAACTTACATAGAACGCTGCCAATGTTAATTAGCTGACCGAAGATGCAACTTTCCGGCGAATATGTGGCCGCATCGCTTATATAGGGTACTGTGGGCACTACGTGTCCCTCTAGAACGGCCACAATGTAGCTGTAAAACGGACAATTGTCAATTTAAAAAAGATACACAAAGGATTGGTTTGCCAAAATAACGTACGTGCCGAGGAATGTCACCTGGAAGATGAGAAACACGGCCACGGGCAACAAGTAAACCTTTGACATTATGTTGTCAAATCGGGGGAAAATGATAAAAATACAAATGGAAACGCAATTTGGACAAGTTTTGTGCACAAACTAAAACGCAATGTTTTGGGATTATTTTATATTGGAGCTAGGCAGTGCCAGCGTTGCCAGCTTTTGCAAATATACTGCTAGGAGCGTTAAAGCTATCGACGGCTATCGATAGCCGATTACAGAACAAATATAAAAAAGAACAGCAATTCTTAAGTATGGGTAGTACCAATTTACCGGCATTTTAACGTTAAGGGTTTTATTGTAGCTCTTTGATATAACCGATATTTGTAAAAGCGTTAACAAGTTTTATACTAAGTCTTACTTCGACAGCATACAAATTGAGGGCCGATTTGCATACAAATAATCGATCGGAAAGATTTAGATTTAAATTTCATCGATCTCTTTACGTTTGAAAGACTGTTATGATGTTAATATGTTATATGGCAACGAATTTTATTATTATTATTATTATATGGCCATAACAACCCTATCGAGGGGTAGCCTGATGCACTAGTTGCCTTTATTTCTGCTTCCTTCACTGAATTCCACGTGGGTGGAATTCAAGTCCTACGCCACAACCTAGTTTTTTCTAGGCCCCTAATCTAACCACAAAGCATTTTAAGAATTCGTCGATTTCTTTACGTTTGAAAAACTGTTAAAATATTAATATGTTATCGGGCAACGATTGCTTTTTTCAAATTCATCGAATTCTGTCCGTTTGAAATGTAAATATGGCCATGTTAATCCAGTAATTATGTTAGGTTTAATTTCACAACTTGTGTTAAGCACATATGACAAAGCTGTTATTTCAAAAAGTTTGGTAATTGGTAAATTGGTATTTTAACTGTATACAATATATGTAATACATTTCAACAATTTGTAAGCTTTGTCAATGTTAATAAACAGCACGAATTTCATCAATTGGCGTAACATTGGCGCACTGCTATTGCTGTTAACACTATGTTACGAGGCTGTAAGATTTGTTTCTTTTTGGGGTTTTTAGAGTGTTTGGAATTAGTGACATTTTGAAATTGGAATAATCAAACTAAGCTATCTAAATATATGAATATATAAATATATATAATATAGTACATAGAAAACATTTCAGGAATTGCTTTAACTGGTAATCCACGAAATATGCCTTTGGCTTTTAACCACAATCCTAATCCTTATCTAGTGATATTTGCAGTTAAAACCAACTTACCATGAGTAACTTTGTGGAAATCGACGGCTCCTATTTGGAGGGTGGCGGGCAGGCCCTGCGCAACGCCCTCAGCTTGAGTGTCATACTAAAGCGGGCCGTGCGTGTGACGAAGATACGGGCCAATCGCCCCAAGCCGGGTCTGTCCCATCAGCATTTGCATGGCGTGAATCTGCTGCGTGACATCTCGAATGCCGAGGTCACCGGGAACTCGCTGCTCTCCACGGAACTGGAGTTTACACCACGCACCATAACTGGCGGCATGTACAAGGTGGATACCCGTACTGCCGCCAGCATAACGCTTATATACCAGATGGTCATGCCCGTGCTGCTGTTCGGAGGATGTCCGTCGCGCATTGATGTTACGGGCGGAACCAATGTTTCGTTTGCGCCCCAAGTGGAGTATATGCAGCAGGTGCTGCAGTCGAATCTCAAGCGTTTCGGCGTGAACTTTGACATGAAGGTATTGCATCATGGCTTCTATCCCCGCGGCAATGGCCGTTGCATGCTGGATCTGGAGCCGGTGCGATCGCTGAATGCAGCACAATTGATTGATTTCGGACAGTTCCGGTCAGTTAAGGGCTCGGCTTACTATTCCGGCCGTTTACCCAAATGCATCGCCTTTGATATGCAACACTCGGCGGAGCGTGAAATGCATCGTCTGTGGCCGGATCACGAGTGCAACATACAGGTCTTCAAGCACACGCCGGACAGGGCGCGTGACAATGGTGCGGGCATCATCTTGACGGCCTTGACCAACACCGGCTGTGTGCTGGGTGCAGCCACCGTGGGCGAGAAGAACATCGATGGACATATGATTGGCTCTAACGCCTCATGCGAACTGGCTGGATACATCAAGAACGAGATCTGTGTGGACGGCCACATGCAGGATCAGCTTATTATCTACATGGCACTGGCCACCGGGTGCTCCCGCATGCGCACTGGGTCACTGACCAAGCACACACGGACCGCCATCTATGTGGCCGAGCAAATAACTGGGATCAAGTTTAATATTGAATATGGGGATTTCGGACAGACGCTCATCAGCTGCGAGGGTGTTGGACATTGCAATGCTTATATATAGAAGTAGGAACTAGGAATTGATTATATACATTGGACGGTACAGACGCAGCCAAAGAACTGAGTTAAATAGACAGATAGACTGTAAGTGGGCACAGCATAAACCATAATACAGATCCAGACACACCCGCACACTTACACCCACACACACATGAGCACGCGCAGACACAAACCACACATAGGCAGCTTTTATATATAAAAGATATAATAAGTCTGTTTAAGATCAGTTAAATTATTTATGTTAAAATATAATAGTGTTTTTCTGAAAATTATATGCGCCTAGACGCGGCGGAATATAGCCCAATAATGTGCACCATTATTTCGTACCACCTTGGCACCCTCCTCACTGCTCTGGTAAAGCTTTGGGGTTATGGGATCCTTTTCCTGAAACAAAAGAAAATACATTAGAAACTGGGAAATATATATGGGTTACAATCAGATATAAGGAAGAAAGATCTAGGGCTAAATCGACTCGGCTATTGATGCTGATCAAGAATATATACTTTATTACGTTTGCCATAATTGCTTCTGCCTGTTGGATATATTCCCACAAAACTATTATACCCTTCTTACAATTTGTCAAGTGAGATCAGAGAGTATTATGTAAAAACTGGGAAAATGGGTTTTGATCAAGCCAAATAGAAAAAAACAGATTGTATTAAATTTCTCAGAATTTCGACTTTTGTGGACTTTGGCAACGTGTGGCGTTTGGCAAAGCCGGTTAATGATAGCAACAGGCCTTGCTTTGTTCATTGGATTACATTGACTGGAACCAGTTCCGAGAGTTTTGTTTATATTCCCAGTATTGATATGGATATAGACAACTTACTGCTTCCTCGTCTGTTATTCTTTCATATAATGGATGTTGTGCCATGTGAGATACAATCCAGTCGTGCAGATCCTCTACATCCGTCATAGTGTAGACCAAACCCTACAATAGACAAGAGGATTAATTTACAAAACTATAAAGATATAACCTCCCCGATGGCATACCCCACTGCGCAACACGTAGGCATATTCGGAGAGCAGCGCCTGATTGATGATCCTCCACTTGTGCTTGCAACGCTTGAAATGTGGATCGGGATATAGAAAGAACATCTTCTCCAGTTGCCCCTTCTTGAAATAGTTGGGTAGATATTTCATGGCGTTTGTGCGTATGCAGGCCACATTCTGGTATGCGCCATTGGCCGTATTGGCCTGGCGCAGTGCCTCAATGCGATCGATCACATAGTCCGAGACCTTGACCCGTATCTCCATGCCAATGGAGTATTTCTGGGGAAACATCTCGCCCAGCGTGATGAGGAAACCACCATAACCACAGCCAATGTCAGCGAATTCGACCTGCTGCTCCTTGCCTATGCTGGGATATAACTCGGACCAATTCACGTCGTCGGGATGAGCAGGACTATAGTATAGAAATTTAGCAGATCCTCTAAGGAAACTTGTTCAAAATTTGCTTACTAATTGAAACTATGATCCGCTATTGGATTCGAGTGAGCACGTTGGCGATAGTAGCGTTTCTGCGGTAGACCAGCTACCGGAGAACTTGTCACTGTGTCCGTGTTCTCCTCCTCGTCTTTCGTTACCATTTTATTGGCAAGATCCGTAACCAACGCTTTATCCACATCCCCATCGCCGTCTTTATGACTGGTCGCCATACTATCTGTGTCCACCTTCTGCTCCTGGTCTTTACTATGGGTAACCATCTAATATGCTAAATTATAGGAATTCCGGAATCAAATGTGCTCGCTTCTACGTTCGCATGTTGTCGTGCCGATAGCAGAGCTTATCGATAATTACTTTAGCACGCCGATTAATCTGAGCAGATTCATCGACTTCATTTGCATTAAAACATCGAAGAATCACTTTTAATGATATGATTACATTCAAATACAAATTATATGCTTACCCTGCTGATTTTGTCATTATTTTTGCTTGCAAAATGTAAAGGCTTATCGATTTTTGTACCGATATGTCCAAAATTAAAATTTATAATAAGCTTAGTAGAGGATTGTGCTTCCCCTGGTGATCTGCTTATAATTTTTTTTGCCGGAAAAGACCTTATCGATAATTTACGTTGACACGTTGATATAAGGCATAAATAATACATATTAATTGAAAAACATATTATATTTGTAACGTTGCATGTTAAAATGTCTAAATTTTAAATTTATGCACAGCTTAATAGAGGTTTATATGTGACATCTAATTGATAAGCATTAATAAGCATAAATCTGCTTATTATTTTTATTCAACTCTTCTGAATATATTTTATGCTGTCGAAGTTGTTACAATGACGCGTCATTGACGAGCTGGCAACCTCGTTCTGCGTCTATTGTGACCTTATCGATTGTTTCTGCAGCCGCAGTTGTCATCCCTATCGCATTGTGTATGCATTACGCATTTGCGAAATTTACCAGTAAAACAGCTTAAAAACCAATTGTAACACAGTTACTGCAACTGTGCGCATACCGAAATCCATAAGAAACGACAAAGGAGAACACAAACTACCGACCAGCAGTGGCCATGTACGCCACAAACAATGGCACCACGAATAAGGCGCCAAATAGGTGAGTGCTGTGTCTGCCCATGGGCTGTGTACAGTGTGCTTACAATTTGTGTTTTTCTACTTTATGCGTGTTTTAGCAATTCCACCACGCTGTTCGATAATACAATTACCGTCACACCGATTAAAGTGGAGCTAAGTGATAGTCTGTCCAAGACAGCGGCAGCGGGAGGACAAACAACAACACAAGGCCTGCGCCGACCGCCGAATGCTGTAATTGTGACGTCACAGCAGCTGGGCATGCCCATGCAGACGTCGCTGAGCGGCAGCAGTAATAATCCAGGGTATACGGGGGTTAATGTGACGTCCATGAGCACGACAACAACGACAACGGCTAAGGAGAAACCCACTAAGGCGGGTCGGGTGCAGGCGGCGCGTAAAACGCCGCCAACAATTGAGAATTTCTGGCCCAATATATTGGTCGAGGTGAATGGAATTGGTCAGGTGGATGCCAAGCATCAGGTACTACCGCTGGCACGCATCAAGAAGATCATGAAGCTGGACGAGAATGCCAAAATGATTGCGGGCGAGGCGCCGCTGCTGTTTGCCAAAGCCTGCGAATACTTTATACAAGAGCTAACCATGCGTGCCTGGGTGCACACCGAGGAGAGCCGTCGCCGTACATTGCAGCGTTCGGATATAGCACAGGCCATAGCCAATTATGATCAGTTCGACTTTCTTATAGACATTGTTCCGCGGGAAGAGATTAAACCATCCACCAGTACACAGAAAACCAAAGAGCCCAATGGCTCCACTGCCACAGCAGCGGCTGTTGCAGCCGCGGCTGCTGCTGCTGCGGCCGCCGCCAATGCTACCGCTGCTGCTGCAGTGGCGGCTGCGGCTAATCCCAATGCCACCGCCAACTTTACCACCAATTTGGCTGGCGTCAATGTACCTGCCACAGCGCCCGCCGGCGTTAAGCTGGAGGCCAGCGCAGCCGAAGTGCTGGGCTTCGGCACGGTCAATCCGGAGCTATTTGCGGCGGCAGCTGCAGCCAGCAACAACCAGCAGTTGCAGCAACTTGCCACGCAACAGCATCAGCCGCAACAACTGCAGATCATACAGCAGGGCGCCGGCACCCAGCAGTTGCAATACTTCATAGCCTTGCCCGGGCAGCAGCAAAATCAGCTGGTGCAGCAATTGCATCAACAGCAACAACAACAGCAGCAACAGCAGAACAGTTTGGGCCTCAATATAGTGGCCCAGCAGCCGACGCAGCAGTTAATACTAACCGCCGGACCCAATGGTCAGCTGACAGCAACGCCGGCGCCCGCCACAGCGGCACAACAGCAAACGGCGCTGCTTCAGAATCTGGCGCAGCAGCAGCAACAACAACAGCAACAACAGCAGCAGCAACAGCAACAGATACAACTGCTGCAGCAGGTGGTGACACCAACAGGTGAACTGACCAATGTGCCGGTGAGTTAAAGCATTCCTTATAAATACCATAGTTACTATACACACAACTTCCATTAATCCAATCCTACAGATTGCCATCAATGCAAGTCAGCTGCAATTGCTGCGTCTGCAGATGCAACAGCAGCAGCAGCAACAACAAGTTGCTGCCGTGCAAGCCGCAGCCGCTGCAGCAGCCGCACAACAACAACAGCAACACAATCAACAGCAACAGGTCATCATACCCACCCAATTGCTGACGGCACAGCAGATACTGCAGCTGGGTGGCACGCCCACAAATGCCACGGCAATAACACAGCAACAGTTGCAGCAGCAGCAACAACAGCAACAACAACAGCAGCAGCAACAACAAATGCACATCAACAACGGCAACAACAATAACAATAACAGCAACACCAACGGCGGCACGCCCATATTCATAAACACAACGGCGTCTAACGCCCAAAATGGAAACCAAACCCAAACACAGACAATTTCAACCTTGGCCACCGATCGTACGTTAGGCGGTGGCTTTCGGTAAAATTGGAAAGTAAATATAATACCATAATTAAGTAGAAGTTTTATTTGTAGGTTAAAAAGCGAAACACCCAAAAATGAAACAATTCAAGAGGCTGCAAACCCAAAGGAACCGGTTCGTTAGACCAAATTGGAAGACTTTATCAAATCAGGCCAAAACATAGACTATGACAGCAGAGAGTGCGCTAGCTTTGGGCTCAAAAGAGCGCTTATTGCTTTTACTTAGCTTAGGTCAAAAATTGTTTGAAATTCGAGACCAAAGATTAGGATATTGGAGGAGCTTATTGATTTCCCTTCTGAGTAATGGTGTAAAATAGCTTGGAAGATTTAGAAGCAATAGACGACAAGGTGTGGCCAAGCTTAACTTGCCACCAACATGCTTATCTCTTCCATGAAGCTGAAGAAGTTTCCTCCAAAATGGTCAGGAGTTAAAAAGTAATTTCCTAAGCCATATCCCCCTGTCTGTCCGTCTGTCAGTTTTTCTTTTATAATCATTTATAATGCAGAAGTTAATCTTTCCTAATTTGTTTTTATAATTGTTTTAACAAACTAAAGCAAATTATATATTGATAAATCTGTTATAAACCTTCCAAGAAAGTAGATTGTATTAGGCAAGGCTTAGTGTTTTGACGACTGAAGAACATGGTCTAAATCGATAATAAAGTCGATGGTATATAAGAATATGAATCTGATATCTAATCAAAGTCTATCTAATCAAAGAGTCTCTCTTTGTTCCATTGGGCTTGCAGCCTATATAGAGACACATTCTGTGAGAATTCCCGGCAGATCGCTTCAAAGATAAGCAAAAGTTTTTTCATACTTTTAATTTAGTTTCATAAATTATTTCTACAAAAATCTCAAACTATATTCTAGTTTCCTTTTCTATATCCCATATCAGGCATATTTCTATGCGAAAATAGTTTCAGGCTTATCTGCTGCGTTTAGTTGGCGAAATGTTTCCCTCAGTTTTCCCATAGAAACCAACCCTCAGTACAACAATCGGTTAAATTTAAATAAGAACTTAGTTATACTAAGTCAAAATTTGTCGTTTTAGCAATCATATCTGAAGCATCGGGAGGCAAATCAATGGGTTAATGGGTATTGGCATTGCGATAAAAAAAAAACTGCCATAAAGCACACGCTTTATTATTATAATAATTAGAATTATAGTTCTAAATATAAATATAAATATAAATATTATTATGAATATTATAATTGTAATATCAAGTGGAAAGAGAGATTATGTAGGTAGATCCTAAGTAATATTTAGCAACCTAAGACACATGTACCATATAAATTATGAAATAATTAATTAATAATCCAAGGCAAGAATTCAAGTTGAAATTGAAAGTGAAAGTGAAGCCAACAGCTGACAGCCTCGGCACAAAGCATTTCCCCTCCCCTACCCCCCATATTAATAATACAGTTGTACATATCAAAAAAGTCAATCTCCACCCAACCGGTATACATTTTAAAACTATAAACTTTAAAACATCTATTCTTATCTGGTCACAACCTGAAGCATTATTTTCCTTTATTTCCGGCTTCCTTCACTGAAGAACCTTTTAAACATCTATTCGTTTTTAAATTTCACAAAGCTCAAGACATGCAAATACATCTTGAGAATTATAAGCTTTGACAGACCAAGCTGTTCAAAGCTTATCAAATTTTTAAAGCTCTGTGTACTTTGTAGCTTATAGAAATCTTTTTAATCTAATAATTCCAAACTATTTGACATTTTTCGAAAGTCATCTAGACTAATATAATTTTTTGCAGTAAATTGAAAGCACTTCAAAACTGAAGTTTTCCTCTTTAGCTTAATCGAAAGCTCTTAAAATTGAAAGCTTTAGTTTTCATTTTGTATGTGATAAGTTGACATTCAATTGAAAGCTTTTCAATTTTATTGTCTGTAAATCGCTTGATCCCATATCTCAGTTTATGTTTCTTCTCTCTGTATATCGCTTGGTGTAAGTTAAAAATTTTAATGCTTTTCATCGCCAGATGCTGGTGTCAATTGTCAAATGTTGTCTTTAACTGAGGTCTGATGGTTTCACAAATATTTTTTTTAAAACCACGTATTAATAGAGAACCAGCCCCTCCCCATGTTCCCAAAAACGAAATAGAAACCATATACTCTGTAAGTATGTATATGTTTAGTTAAATATTTCTATATTATGAAATAAATTTGCAGTATATAAATTTTAAACAAAAAATATCCAAGCATTTTATTGATTAAAAGGTCGGTATGGATCTAAAATCTCTAATGGAAATCGTCCTAAAAATTTGAAAGTTTTGAAATTTGGGTTTCATTAAGGTAACGTCAAAATATCCGCAGTAATATTGGCGGTGATTTTGTATGAAAACTTTTTTATATGATGGTTTTATTTTTTTTTTCGATATTCGCGATATTCAAAAAATTTATTTTTAAAGAATCTCTTTCATTGTCATAAAAGTATTAACAAGAAAACTAGATATAAATAGAGATTTTGTGAATATATCGGATTTCTTAACCATAAGCTTAAGAGATATCTGCAAAACTTATCAACTCTCTTGAAGAAGACATAGACATGGCTTAATCTACTCCGCTTGATGCTAACCCAGTTAATCTGAGAAGTCTGTCACGCCGATTTCAATCGAGTTTCGCACCAAGATCTTTCATGATCAGCACGCAGATTCTTTTTTTTTTTTTTTTTTTTTTTCAGAATTCAATATATTTTATTGTCACTGGAATCAGTCTGTACCTTCAGACTTTCACC